>JAJKFI010000075.1:2085754-2118790 GCA_029204185.1 Lerista edwardsae | reverse complement strand
ACACACACACACACACACACACACACACACACACACACACACACACACATTTTCAATGTGGAAATTACACTATCTCCATGAAAGAAATTATATTGTATGATGAAGACCTGGGAGTTGAAAAAGATGTACTTTCATAGGTAGTGTTGTGGATTAATCTGTGCATGTACTTCAGCACCCTGGAGAGTTCTTGACTCCCTTTTAGCCTATCTGAAGTCATATACAGGTATATTATATCTTGCTAATATGTGATTAGGTTCCAGACCGCCACTGTAAAGCAAATATTGCCTTACAGTGAATCACAGCCTCTTTTTCACTTGCCAGCAAAAAAAGCCTAGAACATGTTGAGGGCCCAGTCTTATCCAACTTTCTAGCACTGATGCAGCCACAGCGCGGCTCCGAGGAAAGGGAAGGGAAGAAATACCTTGATGAGACCTCCATGACTGCCCCAACATTGCAGGATGCAGCTCACACCCTGTTGGCATGACTGCGTCAGTGCTGAAAAGTTGGATAGGACTGTGCCATAAAACGATAGAAAGTTCCAAGGATAGAAAGTTGAATATCATTTATCATTGCCAGACAACGAGACACCAAGTGCACAGATGCTGTATAGAGTGTGAGAGCGCAATTCAGAAGTCTCTTGTGCCAGCCCAAGAGTATCGCAAGTGTGCCGTAAAACGCTTCAGCGATTTCATGGGCGCAAATCCGAGAAGTCCTATTGGCGTGGCTGCCACACAACACACAGTAAGGCAAATTAATTCCTTTTACCCTGGGTTGCGCTGCAGCCTGTCCCAGCTCTGTGCTGGATATGGGGCAGGCCAACTGGCCTGCCTGTTCTAGGCTGGGTTAGGATTGGGCTGCCCATGCTGGTAACAAAATGGATCAACTTGCTCTTTTCAGCTTAGAGTCAGGTGACGTGTGTGTCATTGCGGAAACCCCTCTAAGGAGTACAGAAAATAATAAATATGAATATAATGAAAAAGTGCAATATTAGTAAAGTGCTCGAAAGCTAAATGTCATAAAGCGAGGTACATTGTACTGAAGTTGTAGTCTAACAAAATGTTTCCTTAGAGCATGACACCATTAAGAAGTTACTTTAAATTATTGCTAATCGGCTGCACGACAGTAAAAAGCTCGAAATTCACATCTATACAAGAAACATTCTCATTAGTGTACCCACGAAGTCTTTTAGCTTTCAGGGCATCACTTTTGAATGTTCTAAAAAATGATTAAACGGAAGGTTGGTACAATTTCAGAATTCATAAAATTTCAAATTCTGGCTTTTAAAATTTGATGCTAATTTTAAAAAAATTAAACCTTAGCTTTAACCTTAAACCTTAGCTTGGTGGATTTTGAGGATAATGTTAAATATTAACTTATCAGATTTAGGAAGTTCACAACTTGGGCTCAGTCCTTTCCTATGTGGGCACTGCTCCCACAAGGCTTAAGAGAGCCATGTTTCCCCCTCCTTCCACTTGACATACATATGCACAAAAGGCAGGCAGGTGAATAGTAGATCTGTGCATGCCTCCCACTTCTACCACTAACAGAATGGGAATGGGGATATTGAAGTACGGGCCTCCCATCCTCTGTAATGGTCTGTCATGTTGGCTTCATACATGCTCGTAGGCATACTATACCCCAAAGAAGAAATGGGGAGAATAAACCTCCATTATATGGATCCTGCATGTGAAGCCACAGATCCTGAACGGGGAGAATCATGCCCATTTTTTTTCACCCTAAAGTCCCTAACAGCATCAGTGATGGAGAAATGTTGAAAAACATTCTTAGAAGAAAAATGCAAATTTTACCACACAAATTCAAGGCTTTGCTTGAAATTCCCACTCTCTCCCATTTTTAATTATATTCATGTTGATTTTAAAATCAAACATAAGGTTGCTTCACTCAGCCATGAGGCTTACAGAATGACCAGCCACCATCTCCAAGTTTAACCACCTCACAGGGAACTGTGAGGAACTATAGGGGAAAATTAGCATGTGCCACACTAAAGTATGTGGAAGGAAAGCAGTATCTGTATAAAGTAAGAGTAAATAAAGTCCCATTAATTTCAAACGGCTTTAACTTAAGCAGGATAATTCTGTGCAGGGCAGTGGCTTTAGTTCTGGTCACTGTAGCTCGTTCATTGCATTTGTCAATATGGAAAACAAAAATAGTGGTCTTAGCATTATAGTACTTTTGAAAATGCTTTTTTGTTTGTTCTTCTCTCAGGGGAGTAGGAGAAAATCTCCAGGTTTCTTACCAATGGGAATTTGAACGCTTCAGGTGAGTAGATGGCTAGTGCCATCTTGTGGCTCTCACAACCTTAACACCTGAAATTTTGAATGGAGAAACCGTTTTTCATGGGCTAGCATTACTGTGTGGCAGATGGCCTGCAGTCTCACAGCTCTGCTATTTTGCACCCTGGAGGTGCAATTTAATAAAACACACTCACAGCTAGATCCATCGTCTCAGAAGGCGAGGGATCTGTCCAGGTGCTGGCAGGCCAATCTTCCACTCACAATGCTTGCAACATGCACTATCACAAGAGATGATGTTAGGAACAGGGCTTACTCTGAGCCATAGTCCCCCAAAGTCTGTACTTAATGCCACTGCTCGGCCTTGGGACACAAAATGCAACAAAACAGCTACCTGGTAGCAATCAAGAAACATAGTGCCTTTGAGCAGAGAGTTCATTTCCTTTGCCACTAAGTATCTGCAGCCATTTTCTGCCCCAAGGGAAAGGACTCCCATGACAGGAGATAGAAATTCTAGGCAGGTTTGAGCTCCAGCACCTCTCATTGTAGAAAAGGTGCTCTGCCTAGGAATTGTCGGCAGTGGTGCCTTCTTCAATTAGATTCAGACCTTGAAGCAACACACCAGGTAGTAAACAAACTATAAGACTGCAATAATTAACAACAAAAAGTTTAAAACATGAATTTACCTGGTCTTGAAACCTGGATATCACAGAGTAGATTTGGTCTGAAAGGAATGGAAGTTTTACTTTTCTGACCTGTGTTAATCTGAATTTTTTAGTGAAGTTAACAGCATTATTATATGCATGTCTATTCAGAAATAATCCCCATTAAATTAAATGGGACTTACTCCCAGTTCAGCCAAGGTAACTTTTTTTGGAATAATATTTTTTGTCACCAGGGTGTCTTTTAGAGTGCAATCCTAACCTGGAGTTAGGCTGGCCCAGTTAGTCCAGCAAAATTTGGCTGGCACAAGGGACACCATAAAGCACATTTGGACCACATTTGTGTGCTGACCTCTCTGACTCTGAGTGGTCCAAACATACTTTATGGTGAGTCAGCCAAGCTTTGCTGGACTAACTCCAGGTTAGGATTGCGCCCTTAGTCTGTATTTCTAGCTTCGCCCTTACTCTAGGAACACAGGGCAGTTTACATGGTTCATCTCTGACCATTTTACAACAAACTTGTGAGGTAGGTTAGATTGAGAAATATTGACTAGTCCAAAATCAGACATATATTGATTGGTCCAAAATACCTAATTGGGGATTTCAGATCTCCCAGGTCCTAGTCTGACACTTTAACATCACACTGCACAAACTCTCATTAATGCTTAGATTCCTCTTAATTGCTTTGAATACCACACCAGATTCCTTGGCTTCAAATAAGCCTTTTCAGCTTGGATCATTACTTTTATTTGATTAACTGTTTTATTCCAATAATTCTATTATACACTGGATACGGCCTTTGACTACAATAATAAAACTTGACCAGCTGAAAAACCAAAAATAAAACCCGAAACAACTTCATCACAATAAACGCTTCACAAAATGGCAAAAAGCATTTATTCAAGATTATCATCAAAACAGCCCTCCTTTTGAGTGCTCTGCAAAAAACAAAAGTACTCAGAGTCCTGCCAATAAGCTTGACAATTCTTCATCTGTATGTTCTGACTGGAGGTGAGCAACACTCTGGACTAATGGAGCCAAATGGGAAGAAGTACCAAAGTCTAGAGTACCATATCTCAGTGTAAAAAGAGTTGAAGGACTGACAGTGAGTGAGGACTATGCTCCATTACAGGCCTGATGTGGCTGAGGACATAACTAAGTCTCCTTGTGGATATATATTTCTTAGGAATGGCAAAAAAGAGTTCTGAGAAGCATTTCTGTTGTGTCAGCGGAGCAAATGGATGGGAAGATCCAGGATACCTAGGAGTGAACACAAAATAAAAGTGAATTCTGTTTATTAGGGAGGGGCACAAAAATACGACGATGACTAGATTTTGCTTGAAACTGATCACCATACTAAATGGCCTAAATACACTACACTTACAGACAGCCTAACAACTAGAAGTGAGGGTAGATGTTATATAAAAAGACAAGTCCAAATTCCTCCCGTTCTGTAATCTGAACAACAGCCACATATACCAGCCGTATGAACGCTGGTTTAACCACCAGCCTTGTATCGCTGGCCACATGACCATGGAAACTTGTCCTTGGACAAACGCCGGCTCTTCGGCTTAGAAATGGAGATGAGCACCGCCCCCTACAGTCGGTCATGACTAGACCATTTGGTCATGGGGAAACCTTTACCTTTTGTGTGTGTGTATGTGAATTGATTCAGTGCTTTCTTAACAAAAATAATTTTTTTCTTCCCCATAGTGAGAAACTATTCTGGGGCTTGGAGTGGTAAATGGTTTGACATGCTTTTTGATGACATCACTGGCATCAGACAATCAGTTCCATCCACAACTGGCTTGAGCTACAAAAGGACAGACCTGTTCCCTGCCATTGCCCCCAGCCACTAGCTCAGTGCTGGAAAAGAAAGTTGCCTTTGGATGGAGTGAAGTGAGGACACTTCCAGAGCAGTCCCTCTGCTCCATAAAATGCAACATCTGTCTTCCTCCTAGAACTTGCTAGTATGTCTGTCTGTAACACAAACTGGAAAGAACTTGCTGTGATCACAGCATTTATAATGCTGTGATTATATTCACAATTGGACCACAAAATAAATGCTGCTGGGAAGATTTTTGAAGTTACACAAAGAAAGCCTCCAGGGATAACACTGTAAATGAAAAATGCACTTTGGAAATGCAAAAACCAAGCTAAACGCAGACAGCTCTTTACCAAGTGGCAACTTCTCACAGTAGGCAAGCAACCCTACAGAGCACCAGTACGTGGCAATGTAGGGTTACCCAGGTCCCACAGATGTGTGGAGGGCCTACCTTGCTGAGTCCCAGAGTTGGCATAATCCTTGGCATTTGAAATATCAGTATGGAAGGTGGATTAAGGATTGCAGAAGTGATGGCTGAGCATTGTGTGTTTGCTGAAAAAAACATTTCTCTGTTTAAATGCAATGCTGTATCTGCATGCCCCACTGCAGGAGAGTACCACTTACGGGGAGGCAATCCAAAAGTTTCCTATTTTGAGCTATATTAATTTGTTATTCATCGTAACCTCTACATCTTTTTAAAATCACTGCCTAAGCAGTCATTTCTCACTCAGTATACATATAGTATGTATGCTGTTCCCCTCACCATCTTTCTAGATATGACCTTTTTCAACTTCAGGCCACTGATAGTCCAGATTTCACACCTGTGAAGTGCAGCGTTTTCTCTGAAAGTGGTGACTTCCTGACTTGCTCCAGCAGAGATGAGAGGCCAGAAGATGGAGCCAGAGACAATATTCCTCCAGGTTTAATGCAGGTTGATGATGAAAAAAATAGCAAGTGACATCATCGTGCCCTTCCCACAAACCCTGTGGCAATGCTTAACTTCTCTTGCCCTGCTCCTGGACTGAAGAAACATCAGCTATGATAATTCAAAGAGAAAGAACTTCCCATTCAATGTATAATTTCAGCTACAGCTCACTGGGACTCAGCCCAAGAACTTGTTGGTTGTGTCTCTGAGCATGTGTGAAGTGCCTTTTTTCCACCACCATAATTATTCACAGCCCTAACACATTAAAGATGAGAGGGCTGGGTTTCCAAGTCATAAGACAGATGCATGTAAGCCTTAGCTCCTAACCTGGCCTACATCATCACCCTTATAGTTAAGAACATAAGAACATAAGAAGAGCCCTGCTGGATCAAGCCAAAGGCCCATCCAGTCCAGCTTCCTGTATCTCACAGTGGCCCCTCCAGGTGCCCCAGGGAGGCATGAGACAACAAGATGCTTGGATCCTGTTGCCACTCCCTTGCACCCATTACTCTGAAGTAGCCTATTACTAATGGAAGTTACAACCCATCATTGCCTATAGCCCACGATGGACTTTTCTTCCAGAAATCCGTCCAATCCCCTCTTAAAGGCATCAAGACCAGATGCCATCACCACCTCCTGTGGCAAAGAGTTCCACAGATTAACTACCCGCTGGGTAAAAAAGTACTTCCTTTTATCTGTTTTAACTCTCCCAACCCTCAATTTTAGCGGATGCCCCCTGGTTCTGGTGTTTTGAGAGAGGAAAAGAACATCCCTGTATCGACTCTATCCCTTCCGTGCATTATTTTGTATGTATAAGTTACACAAAGTTACACTGTAACTTTGTTACAGTTACACTGTAAGAACAGTTGTATCAGGACAAAACCAGTGGCTTTCATTCCTACGAGCCAAGTCTGAGCAGTAAGTCATAGTTACAGAGAGCTAGATTTTCTGTTTGGGTCTGTTTCTAGAGATCTGGGTGTTACACAGCCTTTCCACTAGGGTGACTAATTCTTTCTATAGTTGAGAATAATCCATATAGTGTGCCTATATCTCAAAAACGTCCAGAAATTTAGGGATAGCTGGAACCAGATTAACTACAGAACTCAGTTGTTATAGCCTTTCTTGTTGCAAAATTTCCACGATTCTAGGGAATCACTTTCTCCCTCTGAACTGCCTTTGATTTAAGTAGAGCATTCTTTACGATGTTTACAATGTTAAGCAATAGCAACACCTTCCGATGGCTATAAAAAACACATGCACACATAGTGTGCTTCAATTCGCTCAAGTGCTGTTCAGTTAATTCTAAGGCACATCTGAAGGAAGGCTGACAGCTGACATGTTACTGAAGCATTAATGGCTTGAGCAAGTTAATAGTTAATAAGCAACTGAGGAAGACGGAATAATGCTTCCTGGGAGACCTTGGGCCAATCACTATCTCTCAGCCTCACCTATCTCACGCGGTTGTTGTGAGGATAATGGGAGGGAAGAAACCATGTACACCAGCCTAGCCTCTGGAGCTCCTTGAAGGAACGGCAGTGTAAAAATGTGAAAAACAAAATCTGCAGCAGAGGGGTAGAACAAGGGCTGAAGATGGAATGATCAGTGTGTATGTCTTTTTGATTTTATCATAAGGAAAAATGAAGCAACTTCTTTGGGTGATGGATTTTTGGGTGCCATTACAAGCAGTGTCAGGGTGAGTCAAAGGGCGCAGTTCCGAGGGATGTTCTACTGCACAGGCCTCAAATGAAATGAACAGGAGTTTAAACAGGACAACCTCCCAGTGGGAGGTAATAACAATCCAAAGGAGATCCCCTCCAATCATTATGTTCTCTCTTCCCCCTCCCAAGCAACAACATTAATTGTCCTTTACCTGCTGTTCATCTTTCTTCCACTTCATAGGCAGGCATAAGATAGTCCTTTGGGACAATTCCCACGGTGCTGTTCAGCTCTCCAATCCACCAGCCATACATATTGTATTCCTGGGAGTAAAGCAAGAACTGTGTTAACTGAAATAGCTGGATAGGGAAGGGAAAGGGGGGTAAAGGAAAACACACACACACACACACACAGTTTTTGACCAGAAGAGCAAAAAAATGGTCTTGGATTCCTGTTCCCTTCTTGGTGAGCAACTAGTGGCAAAGGCACTGTATTGCACTCACCACCAAATTCATAGACCTCTATGATACTGAGGGCGCAATCCTATACTATGCCAGCCTAGTAAGGATATAGGATATAGCAGGGCTGTATCCTACAGTCCATTAGGAGGAGGCAACAGCAATGTCCAGGACAAGGGGAGGTTTTCCCCTTGCACTTGCATAAGCCCTGGTCGCCCCTATGGGCCTGCTCGGATCTGCACCTGCTGTGTTGCAGGCGCAGAGGAACGTGCACAGAAGCGGACTGAATCAGGGCCACCCTGGCTGGGGACGGGCATTAGGATATGGCACTACGGCCGTCCTGCATCACAACTGCTGTCTCTGCCCACTGCGCTGCCCCTGGAATGCCTCTGAAACGCCCTCGTGGTGGCCCTGCGCCAACCGAGCGATGCCGATGCTTGACTGGCGTATGGCTGGCTCTGCTGGCGGTTGTGGCGGCACCCAAGCACTGGCACTGATGTTCACCCCAGTCCAGTGCTACAGCGCCAACGTGCTTGACGGCACATTTGCTACAGCGTTTGGCCGGTGCAAGAGCTTAGCGCCAGCGCAAGGGGGGGTATATGATTGTGCTGTGAGAGTCTCCTATTCTAGGTGAGCCAGGGAAGTTAACCTCCAATTCTGACATAGCTCCAGTGCTCTCTGTCCACTTCTCTTCCCTACTGGGCATCCCCAATCACTGCCCTTCATCCCAATCCAGGATCCCCTGACCTCAATTTCCACCCCCAGGCTGGTTCACAGCTCAGCAATGACCACAGCTGCTATTGAACCTGGACCTGGGCACAGCAGGCAGCAACCAAGATGGGTAAGACCGGCAATCTGCTCTAGGGAGGCACATGACCATCTCTCATAGAGTGATGCAGCCATATGGTTCCCATGCTCAGGCTCCCTGTACTCTGAGCACAAGCAGCTTGTGTGCACAGATCAAGGCCCCATAGATATCACTGAGGGGTGAGCACACGTGCCTTTCATGCCGGGGGACGGTTGGATGTGTTGCAGTGTTTTTGGCGTCCTGCTGTGGAGAGAACATAAGAACATAAGAAGAGCCCTGCTGGATCAGGCCAAAGGCCCATCTAGTCCAGCTTCCTGAATCTCACAGCGGTCCCACCAGGTGCCCCAGGGAGGCATGAGACAATGCTTGGATCCTGTTGCCACTCCCTTGCACCCAGTACTCTGAAGTAGCCTACTGCTAAGGTAAGGAGGTTGCACAATCCATCATTGACTATAGCCCACGATGGACTTTTCTTCCAGAAATCTGTCCAATCCCCTCTTAAAGGCATCAAGACCATATGCCATCACCACCTCCTGTGGCAAAGAGTTCCACAGATTAACTACTTGCTGGGTAAAAAAGTACTTCCTTTTATCTGTTTTAACTCTCCCAACCCTCAGTTTTAGCGGATGCCCCCTGGTTCTGGTGTTTTGAGAGAGGGAAAAGAACATCCCTCTATCGACTCTATCCCTTCTGTGCATTATTTTGTATGTCTCAATCATGTCGCCCCTCAGGCGCCTTTTTTCTAGGCTGAAGAGCCCCAAACGGTGCAGTCTTTCTTCATAAGGGAGATACCCCAGCCCCGTAATCATTTTCGTCGGTCTCTTCTGCACCTTTTCCAGCTCCACTACGTCCTTTTTGAGGTGCAGTGACAAGAACTGTACACAATATTCCAGGTGCGGCCTTACCATCGACTTGTACAATGGCATGATAATATTGGCTGTTTTATTCTCAACCCCTTTTTTAATTACCCCAAGCATGGAATTGGCCTTCTTAATTGCTGCCGCACACTGGGTCGATACCTTCATTGAATTGTCCACCAGCACCCCAAGATCTCTCTCCTGAGCTGTCACAGACACAGAGAGAGTAAAGAGCTATTTATGGACCGTGTTCAAGGGCTGTACACTCATTAAGAATGTTATGTGGATACTTTTTATTTATTTTACATATTTATACCCCATCCAGGGCCAGCCCCAGGACCTGTGGGGCCTAATGCAAGGCTTTCCACCCTTCCTGCAGCCACATACAGTTGTGCCCAGCGTCGTCATCCGCAAATGAACTCCCGGAACGCTGGGAGGGATGTGGGCGGGACTTTCGCGTGATTGGCAGCCCACCCGTTTTGTTCCGCGGCTGCCCTGGCCTCGAGGGGGGGCTGCCCCCGGTTGGCGCGGCCCCCATTGCTTGCCCAGGCACCCGGCGCGCCCCCCACCTGTCTCCCCCGGCGAGCAGGCACCCCTCAAGGCCAGGGCAGCCGGGGAACGAAACGGGCGGGCAGCCAATCACAGCGAAGCCCCGTGTAAGTCCCTCCCAGTGTTCCAGGAGTTCATTTGCGGATGACGACGCTGGTTGTGGGGGCAAGAAGAGTGCTTGCAGTGCTGCGTGTGATTATGTCACTGCTTCCAGAAGGCCTATTTTGGGCCATTCTGAGGCAGAGGCGAGTGGGAGGACCCAACACAAAGCCACTCTACTTGTTTCACTGACTTACAGCCCACAGAAATCCCAGGTGTGGCAGCAAGCACTGCTCACCACAATGGCATGGTGCCCCCCAAAGTGCAGGGCTCAATGAGAAGACATTAGCCACATTGGCTTAAGGCCAGCCCTGATGTCACCATTTTAAAAAAAAGAACCCAAGGTAGCTAACAAAACTTAGACACAATCCTAAACTGGAGTTAGGCCGGCATAAGCTAAGCCAGCAAAGTTTGGCCAGCACAAGGGCCACCATTGTTGGTGCACGTTTGGACTACTCTCGGAGTCAGGGAGGATGGTGCACGTCTGTGTGCTGGCCTCTCTGACTCCTAGAGTGGTCCAAACATACTTTACAGTGTCCCTTGTGCTGGCCAAACTTTGCTGGCTTAGTTTATGCTGGCCTGACTCAGTTTAGGATTGTGCCCTTAGTTGAAATGATAAAGATACAATACGCAAAACATCAAAATACCAAATAATGCCCCAATTCTATCCCCTGCTACTTGCACCAACAGTGCCACGCCATGGAGAGGAGCACAGCATCTTAGGGTGATCAGAAGACATCCTCAAAGTAAAGTAACTTTTGTTTCCTTACCTCCCGATAAGCCCCCATTGCCCTATAGGTTTACTCAGAAGAGCCAGTGCAAGACTAAGTGGACCCAAGGCTGGGGACATCAGATGCTTGCAGTGCCTTTGCTCCTGATAACCACCCCTGCCTACCCCTGCTAGTGGCCCTGTGGCCCTGATCCCCAATCCAATCCTCCCTGTCTACCCTCCAAGTCAAGCTATGACTTGGTTGAGCATTTGAGGAAGGGAGAAATATAAAATATTTCAGACTACTTCTTCCCTGCTGCTTTAACAATTTTACTGCCCAATCGTATCCCCCAGTCTGCATTCCTGAACTTGCATGCTAGCAGCACTGCATGGTTGACAGTGTCACAAAACACAATTGTTGTGTGCTTCCAGGCCACGGCTGCAGATGGCGAGCAATGCCAGCTGTGCAGCAGTGGCTCATCTGGCTCCCAAGGGGCTGGTAAGTTGGAGGGTAAGTTTAAACTTTAAATGCTTATGAGAGTTTTGCTACCCGCTCTCCTTGCTCCAGTGTTTTAAAAGTTTAAATCAAAAAGGGCACACAAACACTAGCAAAGGCAAGTTGACGGTGGCCTCAGGCAGCGGATCTGGTAGGGCAGGCCCTCATTAGTTCTAAACCCAGTATTAACTAAATATGCCCAAGAATTGGATACTAGGAAGAGCGCAATCCTAACCTGGAGTTAGGCCGGCACAGTTAGGCTAGCACAAGGGACACCGTAAAGTATGTTTGGCCCACTCTTGGAGTCAGAGAGTGGTCCAAACGCACTTTACGGTGTTCCTTGTGCCAGCCAAACTTTGCTGGCCTAATTGTGCCGGCCTAACGCCAGGTTAGGATTGTGCCCTAAGAAAAATAACAGGCTTCTTTTACTAGTGGGAGTTCTCTGGGGAAGAAGAATGACATGATCACAATCCATTTGACCCCTTCCTATTTTTGTTTTTGTCTCTCTTACAGCCCAGACTGTCCTGCACTTTGTCCATTGTGTAGCTGCAGGGACATGTGAAATGACAGTAAGGAATAAAATTCCTCTGAGCATAGTAAGAGCATTTTCCTTATTAGCAGCTGCCTCCTCATATCAGACACAGAATACCATAAGCTCAGGGTGTTTTCTGACAAGCTTGATTCCCAGCCATACTCAATCCAAGGACTGTGAGTAGTTTCCCACACGTAGGCTCATCACCAGTTGACTATGGCCTCTAATGGAGATTTGCCCGGCGAATGAGTCATTGCAGATTAATGGCCATAGACATCTTTCCTATCACCTGGTGCCAGTTTAACCAAGGCTTTTCAACTGTGTCAGTTCACACATTCAGCTACAATCATCCAGCACACAGAATAATCAAGTGAGGTACAAGGATGTGTGAACCAAGCCTCAGGCAAGAAAAGAGACATAGAAAAAGGGGCAACTGTGCCAGATGGACAGACATAAAAGACCAAGATTGAGGCTCGGCCCACCTTCCATGCATGTGCTGCCTTGGCCTGAGCACTGTGAGGTATTTTAAAACAATTTCAGCTTTGATGGATTGCTGGGGAGCCGGCGATTGCTCATAATCAAAAAAAGGAAGAATGGAATGCAAATGAGCGCAAGCCGAGAACCATCGACGCCGGGCGCTTTATTTCCCTGCGCTGTGCCAAAAAGAATTAAAACAACATTAAACTCCCAGCAATAATGTTTAAGCTCTCGTTTCCAAGTGCCAAATTGCACCGCTCTGGATCATACAGATGTTCGTTAATTATGCTAATTTTTATTAAACTATTAAAACTGAGGAAGTTGCACTGGCAGAGCCCCGGCCCGAGGTGAACCCTGTCTTGCGTCTGGAGATGCTAATTCACCAGCTTCTCTCAATAAGCTGCTGATGCTGGAGGTTTGGGCTTTGCTTAGTGAGGGGGAATTTTTTTGTAGGGGGTGATGGGGAGGGTGACTTCTTCAGCAGAAAATGCTAAATCGAATTCCAGTAAACACTGGCTCCTCTACACTTGTATGCACCTGGTGAGCAAGACTTGCTGGCCAGAAAGGCAGACTATGCAGTTGTCTGGAGTGGCCCAATTCAAGAGGTGCCCTCTATGCTGGGAGGAAAACCAGACTCTTGGCCTCATTTTGTCCTGGTTGGCCTCTTGCAGTGTGCAATGAACAGCTGCAATCAGAGTTAAGATCTCTGCCTCATCCCACCTGGAGCAGCAAAAACACTGAGCCTCCTATGCAGCAACCTCTTACAGGCTCACTATTATGTTCTGGGCACAGTTCAGGGGATTGTGAACAACTAAATTCCAATTTAAAATGCTGCCCTCTTGCTCCAGCACGGCCTCTGCAGCCACCCATGAAGAATCAACTTGGGGAACTACAAAGAGAGAGGTAAGTATACGGATACTTATGGAGAATTAGTGGTCTCTAGTTTTGGAACTTTCTGCTTTAGGAGGCTCAACAAAGTCTGAGCTCGAGTGGCTTCTGAAAGTTTTGCTTTATAATAATACCATATTTTTAAATACTAGGCAAGAATGCCATAGCTAAGGAAAACTGGCAATTTCAGTAACTGACGTCTGTTAAATAACACTTAGCCAGATTTTATACAATTAGATAGTCAGTTTTAAGTTCCATTTCTCCAAAGTTGTGTTTTAAGCTTATCATTTCTCCAAAGCGCTCCCCCCCCATTTTTCTGATTTCTAGTTCTCATTTCTATTTCTTGGGCTGATGTTTTAATTATACTGCCCAGACATGAATTGAAATTTACAAGAGTATCTTTTTCTTCAGGCAACCGTATTGCAATAGAACACAGAACAGGAACTGGCCCTGAATTAGACAAATCCGTGGAGGAAGAGAGACCTAATATCAAGTATTAGAATGATTGTGTAGAACCTCCATGTTCAGTGGCAGTATACATCCGAATATCAGCTGCCAGGCAGGGGCAACAGCAAGGGAGAGCAACTGCCTTCATGCCCTGCTTAGGGGCTTCACCGAAGCATCTGGTTGGCCATTGTGGAAAACAGATGCTAGACTCAATGGACCTTCGGTCTGATCCAGCTGAGCTCTTCCTTGGGGTATATTTTAAATTGGTGGCTTGGTAAAATTGACAGAGGATGATTATTGAGAAAATAGTTATGTGTGAACTACCAGTAATTATTGTTAAATGATCTTAAGAACATGTCATAAACTCAGCTCAGAGATAACATCCCCTCCAATTAAAAAAAATGCAAAGGGAGTCAAAATTAAAAGTAAAATTTCTCTACTTCCCCCAGCTCCCAAATTCAGTGTGAGCAGCAAATCTGGAACAGCTGCAAGCTGTGCAATCTTCTGGGGGGTGGGGGGGTGGGCTTTCTATGCATGGATCGTGCACACACAGAGAAGAATTTATGCCAGCAACTGTCCACTAACAAAGGGAAAAACAACATCTAATCCTATGAGAAAGAGGCATATTGTATAAACCAAAATAGGCTGCTGACAAGCAACATGGGGAAGATTTCCTGGCTACTCTCAGTCTCCTCATGGGCTTCCCTGTGGCTGTTTTACTGCTTTTCGATGGCATCACGGGTGTCCTTTACATGCCTCCTGTCTCAATGTCTGGACTCTCTCTACCGTGCCACAAGAAAATGCCTTAGCAAGCAGGTAGCAGCAGGAGGTCGGGGGAGCAAGACTGGGAGGAAACAGCAGGCAGCTCTCGTAAGCCGGAAAAGAGAATGAAGACCCCTGCTACAGATTTGCTTGCTTTTAATTTCCGTCTGCCCCCATCCCCACTGTTTCCCTATTTGTGGAATGTTCTGCATGACAGCTCAGCAACTACCCAAGATGACCACCAAGGTATCTTTGAGGGCCAGGACAGAAGCATCTCAGCAATGCAGAATGTATGCAGAATTGTCTGTCTGTCTGTCTGTCTGTCTGTCTGTCTGTCTGTCTGTGAATGTGCTGGGGTTCAAGCCATTTCCCACTGACCTGTATCTCTTCCAAAAGATGCCAGTGTTCTAGATGAAGACACTGGTTATGGTCAGTGTCTCATGGGAATATACAAAGCAGAACATACAAATACAGAGTCAGATCACTGAACTAGCCAGTTCAGTCACTGGGTAGCCTGGCTAGCAGAAACAATGCTATGAGGCCTCAGGAAAAGGCATATTCTTGTCGCTGCTACCCAAGATTAAACAGGAGATTCCAAGGAGCATTCCTGGTGTTTTCTGTGGGCAAACTGGGGCACCTTCCTTATGAGAAAAGGCTAAAAAAAAAAGGCTCCTGAGACGTCTCATGATTGAGACGTAAAAATTATGCAAGGGATGGACAGAGTTGATAAAAGGATGTTCTTTTCCCTCTCACACAACACCAGAACCAGGGGACATCCAATAAAATTAAGGATTGGGAGAGCTGGAACAGATAAAAGAAAATGTTTATTTACCCAGCCTGTAATTAGTTTGTGGAACTCCTTGCCACAAGATGTGGCAATGGAGTCTGGCCTGGATGCCTTTAAAAGGGGATTGGACAGATTTCTAGAAAAGAAGTCTATCAAAATTTGCAAGCTGGAATTACTACGTACAACTGCCTGGTTTTAGAAGTAGGCTACCTCAGAATGTCAGATGCAGGAGAGTGGCAACAAGATGCAAGTATCTTGTTGTCTTGTGTGCTTCCTGAGGCATCTGGTGGGCCACTGTGAGATACAGGATCCTGTGAGATACAGGATCTATATAGGCCTTTGGCCTGATCCAGAGGGGCTCTTCTTATGTTCAAAGCATGTGCACATACTGTAGCTTCTCTGAAAAGGCATCTTGCTCACATGCAGAGACTCTCTCCTTTTATTTTTCCTTATTTCCTCACCTGCTACACTGTTGGGCTGTGGCACTGTGAAAAGCCATTTGTATTGGGCAAAGATTTCACAACCAGAGAAAACTGGAGAATTCTCTCCAGTGGTTGATTTCATGTCTGGTCAACCATATTAACACTATTGAGAGAGCAATCCTAGTCTGGAGTTAGGCCGACCCAGTTAGGCCAGCAAGTTAGACCCAGTTAGGTCTCTTGGCTGGCACAAGAGACACCTTAAAGTATGTTTGGACCATTCTTGGAGTCAGAGAAGCCAGCACACAGACATGTGCCATCCTCCCTGACTCCGAGAGTGGTCCAAATGCTTCAGAACTAAAACAGTCAAACTACTAGGCACTGGTCCAGCCAATCTATTAAAAGCTTGCCTGTTTCAGACATCGAGCAAGTTAAAGATGCAAAGCTACAGAGGCAGGCCTGCCAAATGCACATTTGGTGCACAGATCTAACTGAGCACAAGTTACCTCCTGACTGAGTTAACATTCTAAAGTTTTTCCGATGATGATGGATCAGACAAGACTTTTAGTACCCGCAGATGGATGGGGAGGATGAAAGAGAAGAGGCAGTGCTGAGTCTCAGAGCACCAAGCAGAAATCTCAGTCCATCACTAACCACTTGTAAAGCTTCTCTCACCGATTCTAATGGCCAACACATCAGTATCAATTCAAGAAACAGCAGCAAATAAAGGGCTTCATATAATTTTGGATTAAGTTGATTGGAGAAGGCAAACTGTAAGACATGTCATATGGTCATGACTTTGGGCTTAAAAATAAAGTTTTCTTTCCTCTCCCTTTCTAAACCTGTGTATAGGTTGCAGGGATATCTATATATCTATATCTATATATATATTAGTGCAATCCTATACATGCTTACTCAGAAACAAGTCCCACTATATTTAATGGTGATTACTTACATGTATTTAGAAATGCAGCCAACTTACAGAACAATCATATTGACTTTAGCTGGCATGGTCATCCCCGTGCCATAACGCACATTTATGCCTACTCAAGAGCCAGCGTCAAAGGCATGTGCTCAATTCCTATGCTGGCTGGCACAGGTAAGTGTGTGCCAGGCGGTGCAGGGGTGGGTAGCAGAGGGCGGTTCAGAGGCAAGGGGGCATTTTTTGGGTGGAACATGGGGAGGATTGGGCTCGAGATGTAGTAGGGTCAGCAGCTGGCGCAGATCTGAAAAGCCCCAGAGATGGAACTGGGGCTTTACTTGGGATAAGGGAAAAATATCCCCTGGTCCTGAGGTGACCTGCAGCCGCATCCTAACCTACACTGGATGTAGTGCAGGTTGTGTGGCTTGGCTGTGCCAGCGCAGGTTAGGATTGGGCTGTTAGTTAATTTACAATCCTGAACACATTTACAAGCAAATAAGCCCCACTGAATACAATGGGGCTTACTTCTGAGTAGACATGCTTAGGATTACACTTTTAATTTTGTTATGCTAGTGTACTTCCAAAGCAACTGAGATCTTGCAACAGGCTGTGACATGGCAGCTCAGCTTTTGCAAAGCTTTCTTGCATATCAAATACAATTAAAATTGGTTCCAGTTCACATCACTTTAAAATTATATACGTATTAAAAAACATAGACACCTAACCTCATATTGCCAAAAGGCAGGTTTCAAAAATAGATTGAAATCTATATCTTTGCCCTTTCTGCTTTGTTACCACTGCCATTGGTTCCTCTGATGGGATCTTGACCAGGACCCAACCAGGCTGACCCCAATGCCATCCCTATTTAGTTTCAAGTAATTTACTGTAGTCACCATACAGGGATTTATTTGCAAGTAGAAAATACATCTAGATTTGGAGTTGCAATTTATACTGACCATTATGTATTTGTTAACCTGGTAAGGAGTTGAACTCTTGCAAGGAATTTTGATCTGAGCAACCAGTTTACCTCTAGCAACATCTGTCCCACTTCCTATCAATGAAGAAATAACACAATTTTCTGAACTCTGAATGAAGCTGATGGCAAACTGTAAACTAGCCACAGAAAAGAACCACATGGGGATGAAATAATGGTAGGACTTCATAGTGTAGTCAGCCACCCAAGAAGCAGATGCAGTTGTTACTTTTTAGAAAGGTGCCTGGAATAACACATTCTGGCACCTTTCCAATCCTATCCAAAATTCCAATGCGGATGCAGCTATACTAGTGGAGCATGCAATCTGCCTTCTCAAGGCAAGGAAATGTTTGCTCCCTTTACTTACCTTGAGGCTACGTTGCAGCTGCACATTCTGGAAAGTTGAATTGGACAGGCCCTCAATCAAGGAATTACTTCTCCCGGTCCAGACTGGTTTTCTTGTGGTTACTCAGAGTGCAACTATACACTAAGGGCTCAATCCTAAAGGTTCCAGTGCCAGCGGTTTGTGTGTACTGCTGGCTAAAAGTGTAGCGAACGTACCGTAAAGCACATTCATGACACCATGTGAGTAGCTAACACCAGCACTGGGACAGCACCAGTTAGTGATGGGCCTCAGCACTGGGTGGGAGGCTGGCTGGTGCTCCAGCAGTGCCAGCCAGCAGTAAGTGATGGGGGGAGGTGGGGAAGGGATGGAATGATTGGGCCCGGCTGGTGGGTGGGTGGGTGGGACTGGCAGAGGCCTCCACTGTTGGATCCTATGCAGTGGTGTCATCTAAATGATTTAAGAACAGGTACTCACTTTTGATTGGCACGTGTTGGGACCCGCCCACCGGAAGTGACATCATAAGCCGGAAGTGATGTCGTGGCAGGAAGTGACATGAAAAAAGCCCTTTTGGAGGCCTCAGATGATTTTAAACTGACCCAACAGTTGCAACAGTATTCCACAGCACCCCCAGAACATGTTAAGGAGGCCTGGCATCATGTTAAAACCCCAGAGCAACTCATTTTTCAGTGGCAAGGAAAGGAAAGGCTCCACTCACTGCCTGTCTGCCTGCCTGGCTCTGAGAACATGCAGGCAACTCAAACATGCAGGAAATTCAAACGTTACAGAGGGCAGAGTCAACGAGTGGGTGGGCGAATGGGCGGGGCCAGCTGTAATCCTAGAAACCGGTACTTGCGTACCCCCGCGTACCCCCTGCATGACATCACTGATCCTATGCCCTGCTTTGGGCTGGACAGCCCAACTTGGGGCTGCTCCAGTCTGCACTAGTCAAATAGCTTGCGGAGACTCAAGTAGCCCCATTGTGGGGTCTGGGGCTTTATTTGGGGAGAATGTCCCCTTCCCCCAAGAAAACCCAGGTGGGTGTTTTGGCATCCATAGGATGCCACAGTAGCCATTTTAATACCACTGCTCTTCTGGGCATTGGGCAATTCAGGATTTGGCTGCCTGAGAATTATGGAGTTACTACCTTATGTTAAACTCTTCTTCCCTGTCTCCATATCTTGCAATAATACCCCATGTCCTGAGCACACGGTCTGTTTCCCTCCTGTTGCTAACTAAGCATATGAAGCTGGGTCAAGAAAATATTACATAGAAATTATCACAAAATATCACACAAAACTGCTATGTAAAAAGTTGTTGAATAGCACAATGACGATAAGACACAGGGTATGGTTTATAACACATTATCGGGGGAGTCTGATGTACTTGGTGGTAGCCCCTTGTAAAATGTAGTTCTGTTCTTAGTGTTAAGGGAAATAAATTCTACACATGCTCAGAGGCACTCTTCTTCATAAGTATTTCTTGTATATTCCACTGGAACAGCAGCGTTCCTATGGGGAGGGAACGCTGACTGTTGCAGGAGCAGGAACAGGAGCTCCCGTGTAATGTGGCCCCTCCCTTGCATAGAGCCATTTGCTGCTGCTCTCAACTTTGTTCTCTGAGCTGCAATTGGCTCTGGAGGCAAGTGGGAGGGGCCGCGTTACACAGGAGCTCAGGCTCCTGCAACACTTAGCATTTTGCCCCACCTGTAGGAACACCACTGCATTGGAACCCTGACACTGAAAACAGATTCTGGGACCGATACATCCTAGTTCAAGTTAAACCTTGAGAAAAGACGACAAGACTGGAGGCAGCCTTTTTTTTTTTTTTTCCTGCACAGCAAGAAGTTACCTGTTCTGAAAAGAAGGCTGGCTCCACACCCGATCTTGCCCATGCTGAGCTAGCAATATTTACTCCGCAACCCTACCTTAGCTCTAGTTACAGTCCAACCACCTCGTAAACAACCCCGATCCTACTTCGGCGACGCAGTTAATCAGCCTCAGTCGCTCACAGAAGATCAATGGTGGGATGATGGATGCCAGAGGAGAAAAGCCAAAATCAATCACAGGCTTATCGGTATATGATTGCTTGGCCCCATTATTAGCGCCGGAGCGTCGTACATTATTGTTAGTAAAATGGAGGCCTCTAATTCATAGGTGAGCTGTGTCACACATTATTGGAAGGTCGCTTGACATGGGAGGGTTTTATATTGGGTTGCTGTAGACATCTGTTTACCTCGAAAGCTGGCCCAGGGCCAAAAGCAGTTCAGAACAAAATTTAGAGCTTCTTACCAGGAAAAAAGAAACTCGAGTACAGTGGCTAATTTCTTACAGAAAGAGGAGTGCTGGAGTGGGATTGTCTCCCAAGAAGCTACAGCCTTAGCTGCTCCCATTCATTTCTACCATGTTCCTGTGCAGTTCTTGGGCATTTCTAGGAAGATTGTAGAGGGGAATCCCAACTGGCTAGGTCTATGTTAGACCCCAGTCCTATCCAACTTTCCAGCACCAATGCAGCCATGCCAGCAGGGCGCGCACTGCATCCAATCCAGCACCAATCCATCTATGCAAACCGAACATGTGCTGTACACGAGTGTGTGTATGTGTGTTAGTCATGGAGGGCAGCCCATGGAAATTTTTGTTCCCATACCTTGGGGCTGCATTGTGGATCAGCACTGGAAAGCTGGACAGGACTGGGCCCTTAATCTGCTGCCCAAAATCTACCACGTGATATGGCAGCTGCCTTTTGTCTCATGGTAAGGGGCTCATAACTCATCTCCTGGTTATGTTTGGGAGGAGGCTTGATTATCTACATTTTTTAGAATGCCCCCCGGAGCAAAAGGGTGTTTACCCTTCTGGGCAGAAGATTTAGCCGAGAGGGTTAATGCCTCCGTTTGCCTGAATATAACACCTGAAGATCTCAAGGTCGTGAGCTCGGGACTGCGGAAGTCTCTGCGAGCAGCAGACCTTGGAAACTGTGGCTGATTACAAGCTGAGTTTCAGCTGCCTCGTGGGAGGAGGAGTGTGCTGAAATCAGCTGCATCTCTGGTGGCAGCAGGGAAGCCTCATCAGCCAGCAGACGACAGACGGGTGGCTAAAGAAAGAAGGCTAAATCCAGAAAGAAAGATCTGTAGGAGTGTTGTTCTTGGAAGATAGAACATTCTGTAAATTGTAAAAACCTTCGGGTTTGTGAGAAAGTCTGCCTATGTAAACCGCCTTGAGTTCAATCATTAGAGAAATCTAGTGATCTTAAGAAAGGCGGTATATAAATAAATGTATTATTATTATTATTATTATTATTATTATTATTATTATTATTATTATTATTATTACCCTTGCCAGATGTAAAGCCATCTTCTTGGAGCGGCTATTTGGCAGATTCAGAGGGGTACCGTCTGATGAGAGATTCTGCCCCTGTAGGCTGGGGGATGTGGAATCACTCCATCATATGCTATTGTGTTGTCCTTTGTATCAGGATTTAAGGTCATGTTACCTAACCCCCCCATCTTGGCCACTCCTACAGGTTGGAATGACCAGGATAAAACTCGTTATATTCTTATAGGTGAGGACAAGGAGCCATCAGAGGTGGTTGCCAAGTATATAAAGAAGATCATAAAGAGACGTAATTTAATGGTGACGTCTGCTGGCTAAGGTCTTGTTAGGATTCTTGTTTTTTTTTATATGATAGGGATTGGTTGGGAGTGCTAAATATTTAACAAATGTTGTGTATTTTATGTTAAGTAATTATGCCAATAAATTATGCCCTATCCAGTGCTGGGTAGGTGGAGGCTGGAGCCTCCCTGCAGCAAGGGAGCATGAGCCTCCCCTATGTGGTCCTTGGATCTGCGCCTGCTAAAGAGCAGGTGCAGATCTGAGGAGACCACACGGCCCAAATTGGGGCCGCACGGCCTCCCTGACAGGCTTAGGATGTGGCCGTATGGCCACCTCCCAAGTCCGACCACATCACGCCTAAGTCCCGCCCCCATCTCCCTCCCTCCTTCAATCCCCATGCCGCCTTGGCACGGAGCCTCCCTCATGCCGACCGGCTTCAGTTGGTGCGAGAGAGGCTCAGTGCAGGCGCAACAGGGCCGCCGCTGCCTGCAGTGCCGGTCCTGTTGCCTTAGCGCTGACGTGGGGGTGCCAATCGGTACGCTGACGCTGCACGGGGTTCAGGATTGCACTGTGGCACCAAGTGCCAGCCTCCTCAATGGGCTCCATGGATCTGCACCTGCTAAATAGCAGGCCTAGGTCCAAGGAGGCCACGCAGCCCAAAGCGGGGACGAGCCCTTGTATTTGATCGAACCGCTGAATCCTGGGCCCGCCCAGCCCCCCGACCTCCAGGCCGCCTTAAAACGCCTCTGCGCCAGCCAGCTTCGGTGGCGCAGAGACGGAGCAGCGCGGGTGCTCCCAGGCCAGAACATCAGCGCCGACAAGGGGGTGCCACTTGGCACCGATGCAGGGGTGCCACTCAGCGCCGATGTTTCACCACTAAGGGCATAGCGTCGGCACATTCACGTTGCGTCGGCGCTACGCCTGGCCTGGGATTGCGCCCTCCGTCTGGTTTGTGCCATGGTTGCCCAGAATCGGTTTGCCAAACTGATTTTTTTTTTCTTGCATTCTGTGGTTATCCTCTCCCTCAAAATTTCTTCAGTCCAATAGTTTCCATAACTGGAAATGCTGAAAGAAAAATTATTTTTGTAACCAAATTTGAGTAAGGGGAATTTGCTTGTGAATTTCACTCCTTCGCCCTATTGTTACTAAGATATTTTTCCTTGACTACAAATAGTGTTTTGTTCAAAAACGCTCATTCATTCTCAGTCAAGCATCTATTTTTTCCTTATTGATTTTGCTTTCTTGAATTGGGGGAAGTATCTTGTGTAACTTGAAAACTTGCATGGATTGAGATTACTTGGATTGAGGACACTGATTTTTCCTTTTAAAATGTATTATTTTACGGACCCTCAGAATTTTAAAAATAATTGTGAGACCGCTCGTCAACATCACGAAAGCTAAAAGTTCAACAGGGGGAGCCAAGCTGGAATTGGGGGGGGGATTACCGCCCCTCTCACAAGATCACTTTAATTGCCTTGGGGAGAAGATATTGGATACGTCCCAGTTTTAGGATTTTATATTTAAGCTTTTTTTCAGGGCTGCAAAGTGATATCCGGCCCTGAACCTGTTCATCCTTATGCCAGAAGGAAAGAAAAGCATCCAAGTTCAGAGACAATAGCTACAGCTGCAGCGTTTCTCATCATAGGCCTCCCCCACCCCAATCACCCTGAGTCAATGAGATCGCAAAATCACGTGGCGCCGCCGTATTAATATTTATTCCATAAAAGCGTGGCGGCTTCGTACCACTCCGCTGCGCCGCTCTGACCGCAGTGCCAACCCTCAGGCACCGCAACACAATTTGGAAACAATGTGACGGAAATGTTTAATCTGTGCAGCCCATCTGTGCTGCGTATTTCTCCACATCTCCCCGAGAGAGGCGCCTTTGAATCTCCACACTGCCTTAATATTCTCCTAAATCATTCCCCCCACTGCACTTCAAGGGCCATTGCTACAATTTCACAGGTTCATCGAAAGTGCACCGGGGAGGGAGGGGGGACATTCTGGGGGGGGGAATCAGGGGGTAACAGGGTATTAGTTGTCTGAGATATATATATTTTTATTTTAAAATAATTTCTAGGGATTACTCTCACTCGTGCCCTTTGGAAAGAGGCAATATGAACACACCCTTAATAAAGACACTGGGCTGATGGCATGAGTAACGGGTGCTTTGAAACAAGCAAGTTGGAATAGAGAAACACTTTGTTCCCAAAGAGTCCAGCTCTAATCAGTTCTGCAATTTCAGGGCATGTGGAACACTGCCTGTTCTTTAGGCTTCACTGTCTGTGATGGACAGATCTGACAGGTTGCATTCAGCATAAAAAGAAAATAATCTTGCTTATGATTTTCAGGTCTATATTCCTGTAGTTGCACATGTAAGTCGCCATACCACGTAAGTCGCCATGTAAGTCGCCATAGTCAACCATGTCTCTAACTAGCACACAAGTCTGCTGTACCAGGTGAAGAAAAGCCAACTGTGGAAATAATCCTAACCTGGAGTTAGGCCAGCACAGTCAGTCCAGCAAAGTTAGGTTGGCACAAGGAACACCGCAAAGCGTGTTTGGAGCACTCTCGAAGTCAGGGAGGATGGCACATGTCTGTGTGCTGGCCTCTCTCTCCGAGAGTAGTCCAAACACACTTTACAGTGTCCCTTGTGCCAGCCAAAGTTTGCCGGCCTAACTCCAGATTAGGATTGTGCCATGTGGCAGTATTCATCCAGCAACTCAACATATAAAGCATCAACTATTACCCCCCACCCACCCAGGAATCCCTCTGCACCCCAAGAATGCCTTATCCCCAAGTACAACAAAACATGCACAGCCTGCTGGTATTCTGCAAGTCTTTGGACTGGGGTGACTGAATTTTAAAATGTGGCCAGTTGAGATGTCAACTTAGTGCTGGTTTACACATTACTTACGATTGGTGCAGCTGCTCCCTTGCGACACCAGGAATATATAAAGCTAAACCTTCATCTGGTGGGGCTGGATTTGTGTGTTTATATCACATGCCAGTGACACACCTCAGCGAAAAGAGGGATTTTTCTTTGCCTTTTCAGATGCACATGCATAAGTGAATGAATAGATACCAAACATTGTGGTTATTGAAGCAATGGAAGGGGAAGAGAGAGAGAGAGAGGTATTGCACAAGGTTAATTAACATGAAGTACAAGGGATTGCATATTTGTACTGCATATGTCTTGCATATACAGCTTGTTGGTATACTCTTCGTGCATGGATAATACGATCAAATGGGTGTGCCTAGGTGATCTCTACAGATCACGCTGGATTACAGAAGAGACAGGTCAATCTTAATTTAGGTAATAGCTGATAAAACTTAAAACCAGACTTGACCCATGTAATGGATTTTGGTTCAGTTCCTGGTTCTTGCTCATGATTTTCTTCAGTTCCTGGTCGAAACTAATCAGGGAGCAGATAGAAGTTCTATTTGGGGTGAAACCCCATGGCATATGGGATGGAACTGAGGCATGTCTTCTTATCACTGAACACTTTATTTCTGGACTTCCAAATGTACACAATGGAAATGCATCTCTCAAATCTGGGCCAGATTTGAGCTGGGCCTAGCTAGTACCTTATTGGGAGTCTATGTAGGATTCCCATGGATGCAGCTCTAAATTCCTCGGAGGAAAAGGGCCCAAATGATAATAAAAATAATAAATTTCTCTGTAGAACTGCCCTAACCTAACCCTTAAAAGCAGAGAATATTGCAACACATAAAGCTTAAACAATATTATTAAATTATAGCTTCAGAGACAGACTTGTAAACAGTAACATACAAGCACACAACTGGAACATACTGCTAAAATAAACCTTAACATAAAACTGACATTGACTAAATTTTTGTCCAACCAGGAAATTACGGTAATATTACTGTCAGAAGTTGCTTGGGCTTTGGTGAACCTCAAAAGGGAGTTCCAGAACTACAGGAATTACTCTCCATGGTCTCATGGCCCCTTGTCTTGAGAGGGTCTTCTTGCTGATCTTGATGCAGATGAGATGTAAGGAAGGAGGCAGGCAGTTTGGCATAGAGGGTCCAAACTGACAAGGCCTTTCCAGGTCAATGCAGACATCCTCAAATATGCCTAAAATATGCGTGAGGCATTCAAATGATTTGCGCAGATTTGCAAAAATGTTGCTTACTTCCTACTGTGGCCACAGTTTCTGACCAGTAATACTGAACTCCAAAACTCACAGGTAGAATACTATTTTCAATTCTGTGTTCTCAGAAGCAAATGCTGCTGTTAATCTCTTCATTCAAATGCCAGCCAATTCCACTTACAATGCCATTCCCTTACAATATTCTAGCTTCAGCCAAAGGCACCTAAACCTAAACAAACCCAACCTGCCCAATGGTCAAACTACACATTGTGTTCATCATTAAGGGCGCAATCCTATGCAGCGCCGGAATGGTGAGGCCGACTCAACAGCGCCATATCCAACGCTGCATAGGAGAGGCTGGAGCCCCCCCCCCCACACCATGGCAAGGGAGCATTCACTCTCTTACCATAGGGGAGGCTCCAGCCTCCCCTATGTGCTCCTTGGATCTGCGCCCACTAAAGACTCCACTCCTTGGATCTGCGCCCACATAGGCAGCTCGAATCAGGGCCTTGCAGTCTCGCAGACGGGCTTACGGTGTGGCCGTATGACCACCTCCCAAGCCCGCCCACGTCCCACCTCCCGCCTCCCTCCCTCCCATCCCTGTCCCGGTATGGGACGGAGAGTCCCTTGCGCTGGCCAGCTTCGGTCGGTGCAAGGGAGGCTCTCCATCGGCACCATGAAGAGTAGCGTCGCCTTCAGAGCTGGAGCGCCGACACGGGGGTGCTGCTCCGCTCTGCCCCTTGCGTCGACTCTATGATGTAGCACTGACGCAAGGGGAGGGGTAGGATTGCGCTGCCCGAGGCAGACTTCAAATAAAAATGAAACACTTTCCCTCTGCAATGCTTTCCTCTCACTAACCCCAAAGTGGCAATTTGCAGCAAACAGACACTTCAGGGCAACCACCTGCTTGGAAGCCTTTTAAGCAGGGAAACAGTACAGAAATAAAGTGTTTACTCCTCGTGTGTTCCTTAATGATGAGCTGAGTTAGCCCAAAGTTTCAGATTCAGGTTTTAACATACACATTTCTGGTTCTGTGAAAATATCATCAGATTTTTAAAAATTCCAAAATCCAGATATTACCCATAAAATGTTTGCACTTTCCTTTCTTAACATAGTTTTCTTGTGCCTAAGCTCATATTTGACAATGTCTGCTTATTAAAATTGGCTGAATCTTAAATTTCTAGCAATGTTCATGACAGAGCTTATCCAAAAATGTGTATAGCGTAGCCCTGAATTAATGCTAACTTGTGAGTAGTCAAATATTTCAAAGCTCTGGTATAAGAAATGTTCTTGACCAAAACTCCATGTCTAAGCTGTTTTTTTTTTTGGGGGGGGGGTTGCAATCTCCATATGCAATCTTCTTTTGGATTTGTCCAGAGCAATATCTAATGGCTGCTGAAAACTATTTTATTTGCCTACCAAACAGTGGAAGACCCCAAGCAATCCCCTCTTTCTGAAGCGGTGCAGAATTGTTCTAAACATTCCTACAGAGCGAAAAGGAAATCTTGAACTACTCAAATCCCCACAGAATGAAACTCCTACAAATTCCCTATCAGAGATAACTCCTGATCTCACATGAAGACTCACAACTCTCCACAAAGCTACTGAGGAATGACATTTCACTGTCTATAAAAGAGTCTGATACTTTCCCCCCTTGCAGCCCTTATATTATTTCAATATGTTCTATTGCTGTGCAGCCCGCTCAAACTACTGTAATGTACGGTAATTTGTAATGTAGACATAGAGTGGGAAGGGGCCCAAATAGTCACCTGTCTAGGCCACAATGTTCATTCACAAGTTGGGCTGGAGCAGGTCAATGACAGAACATAGCACATACATTTTTTACATCACTCTTTGGAATTTTCACAATAGGAGAAAAATATTTGCAAATGGTGGGGCGCTTGATATTTCAATTTAACTTTCACTCTCAGGAAGAATGACCCAGACAAGCAGTTGCTTCACCCACAGGAAGAAGAAGGGGCAGAACATGTAATTTTGGTGTCACCTGTCTCAATGGGCTATTCAAAATGTGTTGGTGAGACAGACTGCAGATTGTAGTTTGGAACCCAACTTAGAAGATCAGATGTGCTGTTTTGCTTGCCTAATCCTTGTGGAACCATGGCCCCCTCCACAGCCTGCATAATTAAGGGCCCAATCTGACTCAGATTTCCAGCACTGATGCAGCCATACCAGTGGATCATGCGCTGCATCCTGTGGTGGAGGGACAATCACAGAAGTCTTTTCAAGGTAAAGGAATGTTTGTTCCCTTACCTTGGGGATACATTGTGGCTGTATTGGTGCTGAAAAGTTGAATAGGATTGGGCCCCAACCTTGCTCATTGGGAAAAGAGGCATATTTTATGTGGCAGTGGATCTCTTCTACCTAGCAGAGGGAGAACAACTATCCCTCACCCAAGCATCGTTTCTTTTCCAGTGCTGCTTGCTGTAGTCTGTCTTCTGTATTTTTTTTAATTGCAAGTTCCTTTGGACAAGGAACTCATCCTTTCATGTATTTTGCTATTTGTGCTATAACCAGTTTGTGAACCCTTTTTCTCCTGAAAAGCAGTGTCTAAATATTCTACAACAGGAATAGTAAAAATATGACAACAGCGATGCAGGTTGCAGGTCAGCCTTACACCTGTCTGTCCTCTAGTTCATGACAGAAAGTCTATGAATGCCAGTATGCTATAGTGGTTAGACTATAACTGGGAAGATTTGGGTACAAAGCCCCACTCAGTGATGGAACTCTGAGAGTGATTTTCTACTTGTTACGAACTTTTAGCCTAATCTATGCCACAGGGTTGTTTTTGAGGATAAAATGTGCTAAAAGGTTATATCTGATGAACCTGTGCTCCTGGGATGAAAGGTGGGATGGAAATGTAAAAATGATGGTGAGAGAAGCTTAGTTGATATGAAAGGGGCACTTCTGGCCTTAAGTTTGGGAGCAGGATAGCAAAGGAATTCCCCCAGAAAGCCTGCTACTCCCTCTTCCCATTCCTAATCCATTCTCTCTGCTGGCCTCTTGAGTAGCCAAATAGCAGGGAGGGTAGATTAAAAACTAGGGCCAGTCTCAAGGCTATACTTCAACTATACTTCTGGGGACACCTTGAACTATTCATGCGACCCAAGCAGCTGCACAATCTAGCCAAATACTTGCACTAGCCAGCATAATGGGCTTCGAGCTTTTGGGGTGGAGGTCCCGGTGGGAAAAGCAAGCTGGGGTAATGCTTTTTGGAAATTTCTGATCCTTCATTTTGAAATCAAAAGGGGTCAAAAAAGGTACATTCTACGCACTGAAAAGGAATGAATGAATCACGCTACGAATTGCAATTGTTTCGGCAAAGCTTGATCGCGCACATGTGTGTGTGTGTGTGTTGGGGAGGGAAGAGGAGTTGGACGCATTCTGGTTTGCTGAGATTTTCAGGCCGGTGGTGTTCGTTACATCATCTGTTCAACAGAGGTGTTGCTATAGCAGCTGCTTATAGCTTCATTTCCTGGATACCCCCCCAGGGGGGTGTCACAGCCGGATCCACCTGCTCTTTTACCCTACCCTCGGCGGGGTCATCTTAAGGTCGCCAAAATAAATGAACGCCGTTGCTAATGATCTGTTTGCTGGCTGTTTATGCTCCGTGAGTGTCAGGGGCGCTCACATTTAGTAAACTCATTATGGGTCCAATTAGACTTCACCATTGCTAGATATTTAACTCTTTTTTTCTTTTAAATTAGCATTTTAATAACATTCTATCCAGCAAGGGGGGGCACAGGGAACAAAATGACCATTTTTCACGGACAAAAACTTCTTTAGCCGTAGGTGGAACTTTAATAGCGGATCTGCGAGGGCGGCATAAGAACAGGTCCACTTTCCGCCCACCCCCACTGGCATGCTAGAAACCTAACAAGGGAGGGGGGAAAGGAAAAAAAAATAAAAATAAAGGAAACATTTCTATTTGCTTTATCACATACTCAATTTCCTAAATTTGTTCAGCAGCCAATTATTTTCAGCGTTAACGTCTTGAGCCGCTCGCAACTGATGAAAATGAGCAGCCATCAGAGTTAAACTTTGGAAGTGACCTGTGAAGGGGCTTGGAATAATTATGTAAAGGAGTCAATTTATTTCAGATTCCCTTGGCTGGAAGAACAATCCGGGTTTGGGAGGGGGGGAAGGAAAAGTAGACAGGGGGAAAAATTAAGAGAATCAAGGGCTGATTAGATGATTAGAATTATCAAAATATCTCTTGACTGGAACCCCCTGGAGGGCCACTTCTTTTAAAAAGGTCACTCCAATTATTCCAGCGCCTTTTCATTCTCTTAGGTCTGTGTAGTGCAATTCTCATTCTCTTGCACCCCCCCTCCAACTCTAGCAACCTGTAATGACCAATTCTGCAATACAAAATGATAGAGAGGGTAAAATGAGACACAATATGCACTAGTTTTCACCAAGGACCAGTAGCTGTTTTAAGAAAATAAGAATAGCTCTGCTGAGCCAGACCAAAAGACCATTTAATAGTACCCTCTTCCTAACAGTAGTGAGTTAAACATTCCTGGGAAACCCCAAGAAGGACATGACCAGAAAAACCATTCTTTTTGCCCCCACCATCTAGCAGAGAAGAGATACATGGTGGTCTAATTCTTAGCTATCAGAGCTATTAGACATGGTTAGACCCGTTCTAATAAGAACGTAATATAACTAAGATTACAATGTTCATCTAATAATAGATTAGAATTAAGCATACATTATAATCATCTTAAAATGGAACCTCCATATCCAAAGGAAGTGTATCTCATTCTACACAGGTTTTTTAAAAGTTGCTTGTTACAGAAAATCTAGTTACTGCTGATTTTATGAACCTATGTCATGAATCCTTTGGTTGTCTCTTTATTTTCCACACAAGGTTATCTTTTTACAAAGAACGCTTAAAGCCCTGACCACATAAGCCTTTCATCCTAAGGGAGCTGATCCACTACTCCTAACAATTACAGATGATCTTCCACATAATAGAGCCCGATCCTATGAGCCTGCTGTGCTGCGACAACTCACATTCCAGTGGCACAGTGTGGTCTATGGTGGCCACAAAACGCAACCTGCCATTCTGCACAGCTGGACTGCCATGGCCAGTGGTGAGGGGCTGTGTGCCAGTGGCTTCTGGAGAAGCCCTATCGCAGGTAAATCAGTGTGAAGGGTGGACAGTGGTGGGCAGAACAGGGAGTGAAGGACAGGGGGAGGAACAGGGCAGAGAGTGGGGTGGAGATGTGTGTCGAGGATGAGAAAGAGGCAGTCGAGGTGGCAGCAGGTCCACCAATATCCTATCTCCCTTCTTGGCCTTGATCCACCTACCTGGGTCCACATGTGCGAGCAAAATTGCTGGCACAGGTCCATGAAGGCCCATCAGGGCAGCAGGAACAAGAGTTCCCTTACCTGGAGGTGACCTTTGGAGCTGCCCCCACTGCAGGATGCAGTGTGTGCTCCAGTGGTGCAACAGCACTGACAGAGGAGGATCTGGATAGGATTGGATTGTAAGGCACATCTGTTTTAAAGGGATATATACAAAACATACCTCAAAAATACACAGGCATACCTCAGGATACACTGATTCAGTTATCCATGGTTTCAGTTATCTACAGATATCATGGATATAGGGGCTTCTATTAAAAAGGTGGGACGTGGTGGCACAGCGAGTTAATCCGCTGTTGCTGGGCTTTCAACCACAAGGTTGCGAGTTCGAGACTGCGTGACGGAGTGAGCTCCCGTTGCTTGTCCCACAGTTCGAAAGCACCTAAAAAATGCAAGTAGATAAATAGGGACCACTTCAGTGGGAAGGTAACGGCGTTCCGTGCGCTACGGCGTAGAGTCATGCTGGCCACATGATCGGACAAAAACGCTCTAAAGGCTTTGAAACAGAGACAAGCCTGCTACAGTCGGTCACAACTAGACCATTTGGTCGCGGGGAAACCTTTACCTTTATTAAAAGATACGGGAACATTAAATCTTTTTTTTACCTTGTTGTAGCAAAACCACTGATGTTCTTCCATCTTTAAAAAGGCGTCCCCAGTAGCCACCATTTAAAGTATCCACGGTGAGGTCTGAAACGGAACCCCAGCGAATATCAGGGCATGCCTGTATTTGCATCAGGTCCATGAACTGAGAGACACATTGTAATTGCTGACTGTGGATGGAGCCTGTCCTGAATTTCAGGATCTGTTCTCATGGCCTAATTCCATCATTACACTGTGCATGTGTTGATTCTCAGTCCTTGGTGCCATGTGTTGAGGTGGCTGAGTGAAGGCTGTAACCACCTGGAGAATTTTGCATGCACAGATCAGCGTTTTTACGCTGTTGCATAAGTGGCTTTTCAGGTACCTGAAGCAACATACGAAAAGTCAATCTGCATAATAAGCAATTATACAAGGCTTTCCTTAAGTGCTCAAAGCACTTTCTCCCCTTCATTTCTCCCCTTTCATTGGATGGTCCCAAGACAGCAAACATGAGTGTAAAAGCTTGAAGCAATTTAAAATAAAAATAAATCCAACAATTTAAGAAGTTATTAGAGACTGACCAAAATACTACATTCCATAAGACACAGGAACAGCTCAGTCACTCCACCCCAAAACTTGGTGAAACCAGTGTATCTTGAGGACTTCTTAAAAGCTAAGAGAAAGGGTTATCATGGAGAAGGCTCTGTCCTACATGCAGGCCCTCAAACTTCGCTCAGCAATGATACAAAGACTAGAATGTTCCCTGACATTTTTAAGACAGGTACCTTCATAAGGAAGTACCTTAAGGTGCTGAGGACCCAAACTATGCAGGGCTGTAAAGGTTAAGAGCCAGAACCGTGAATTGGACTCCAAAACAGCTGGACAACAAGTGGTCTTCCAGCAGGATGGATGTAATATACTCTCTCCCCTTGCGGCTCCCATCAGCAACCTGACTGTAGCATTCTGAACCAGTTGCAGTTTCCAAATACTTTGCAAAGGCAGCTGTAAGTGGAGCACGGGGTAGTTGAAACATGATGAGCAAAACATGGATGACTGTGGCCAGGTCTGCTTTCTGGAGGAAGGGCTATATCTGGCACACCCGCCAAAGCCGCCGAAGATAGTCCTGGACATAGCCGCCACATCCCCTCTAAGAGCAGCGGCATGAGCACCCTCAAGCTGTGCACTTGTTCTTTTGGTTGGAGGGCTGCTTCAGGTTGAGAACCTTATGAAATTAAAAACAAGCACACTATGGAGAAAGATCATTCTCTCCTAGGACTTTTTATATATACTTATAAGGAGTGTGTGTGTGTGGGGGGGGAAGCACTCAAATATATATGTGATTCTCTACTTGCAGTCTGAAATGGAACAGTCTACCACATTAAAACTTATTTTGCTGCAGGCATAGACCAGACCTCAGGAATTCTCGCCACAGACCCATAATTTAGGCCATTATTATTATTATTATTATTATTATTATTATTATTATTATTATTATTAT
>JAJKFI010000075.1:2031484-2080338 GCA_029204185.1 Lerista edwardsae | reverse complement strand
AAAGAAAGAAAGAAAGAAAGAAAGAAAGAAAGAAAGAAAGAAAGAAAAATACCAAGCAGCTGCGAGATTGTTCTTGCTAAAGATTATGCTGAAATGACCTTTTATATGTCATATTTTTAAACTCTGCAGCCTAAACAAAACCATTTGCCTCCTATCATCCTTCAAGGAAATAATTGCCATCCTTCAGTAATTAGTAATGTTGCAAATAAAAGCTCCCAATGTCCATTTAAATAGGGTACCACATTGAACCATCACCTTCCTCCAACCAAAAACTAAGCCAAGCAGATTAGCAAAGTCTTTAGAACTAAATCTCTGTCTAATAGAGGCAGAGTTGCTTTTCACCAAGAGCTGCTTGTTATAAACCTGCCTTTGGAAAATGGAAGGAACATCACATTTAAAGACACAAATTTCCCTGGTAATATATTCGAATGGAAACGCACCGAATCCAGTGCGACACAGGCATAACTAATATATTTGCAATATTTCAGCCTCAACAGCCTACAACGGTTCGTTTTAAAGATTTATGTGGTAAAAAAATTACCCGGCAATGAATGGAGTTTATTCTGTGCAGGAGTGGAAGGTATTAAGGAATTAAACTACTGTCTTTAACAGTGTATTTATTATTACCTCTGTCAAAGAGCGAAGGCTTTAACAGTATCCATGATAAATTTCAGCACAAAATAAACGGGGTGAGAGAACTGCACACAAGCAAACATGTACATATACATAAATATGAATACTACACAACACATAGAATGGAAAATCCTCTATACATTTGGCTAGTTCTCTTTTGCATATACAATCAGTTGATTCTCAGACCAGAATAAAGAGAAACGTTGGAACTGAGATTACTGAAATGAGAATCATTTCTATATGGCACTGTGATACTTTGGAATAAAGGGATGCTTCTGAATATAATTACAAGCTAGTGACCTTAAGGTCCAAAAATATTCCTGTGTGGAGGCTGGGGATAGATAACAGATACTTGTCTCAGTGAGACCTATCAAGGCAATGGCCACATTCTCATGTATGTGAGACCAGCAATACTGCAGAACCACGCTTCTATATTTCTCCTCTAACTTTTCTCAAGAGAAGGATTTGAGAGGGAGTCAAAAGGGTGACCAAAATTCTAATGGTATACTTCAGTGCCACAGACACACTTGTGGAGACGAAAGTAGGATACAATCAATGTATCCCAAAAGCAGATCTATCCCAAAATATTTAGTGCCCCTGGAGGAAAAGCCAAATGGCACCTCTGTCCCACTGAGCATCAATTAACCTGGGGAACAATCTACTCGGAAGTTACCTTGAACAAATGAGGTGCTCTTGTCCTGTTCATTTCAGTAAAGTTTGCGCAACACTGGGACATATCTGTCCATCTCTCATTCTGTCACTTTTCATGGCAACCAAACTCTACTATCTGACTTGGTAAGGCCATCTCTTTCCTGGGGGCATACCCCAAGATTACTGAATCTAGGTGAGATTCTGCTGCAGTCATAACCAGGATCCTAAGAAGGTGCACTTTTCCCCAGCCTTCCAATGCTGGCTTATGAGTGAAATGGGGGATTCCAATCCACATTCGTAGTTGAATTACAGAACGAGGTGCTTCTTGCACACTAATTAAACACAGGGCACAAAAATGTGATCTTGTGTGTGCATTATATAAGGTTGCCTCCTTTTCTCACACTTAAAATGTCTAGCAATTCTATGTTTTAGTATACTGGTAGTTGAGAGAAACACAAATCTGGATTAAGTTAAGTCTGGATTAAAGAGGATAAACTGTAATTCTAAGCCGTAATTATAATTTTCAAGACCTTTTAAACAACCCAAGGTATCCATTATTAGGGGAGTTCAAGAGTGGCAAATAGATGGATTTCCAACCCCCCTTTTTTGAATATGCCCTTTTGGGTGAAATGAAAGGTAAAATCCCAATCAATGATTCTGGGTACATAACCAACAGATCCTAGTTTTCCTGGCGTTCTTACTGCAAAAGAGAATGGATTGTGTGCTTGTGTGTGTAAACACCAGAGCCTGTTCTCCCTAACAGTGGGAAAGCCTGAGAATTTGGAAAGGAGGCTCACATATTTTAGAAGACAGCCCAACTGTCCCAGACACAACTGTCCCAGCCCAACTGGGGCGGGGGGGGGGGGAAGAATGATATGTAGGCTTGAGTGCCATTTGTACACTGGACTCAAAATCTGGCATAGGAAAAATAAAAAGTGGCGAGGAGGGGAAGAATGAAAGACACCTGGGGGATTGTATGGTTGTCCAACATAGATATTGGACTGGCACAGATATTTGAGAAGTGATGGATAATTATAGGGGTGGAGTCATATAGCAGTGGATAATTATAGGGGTGGAATATGGGGCAGGGTAAGGTGGAGTGGAAGGTGGAATTCCACCCTTCCCCCATCCCACCCTATCCTGCCCTGTAACCTTTCTGTCCTTTTTTACAGAACGATGTATAGAAAATTACATGGGAGGAATGAATTGTCCGGGGTTTTGTTTCTGGATGGCTGGTTCTTGTCTGAGGATGGAGATGGAGCGGGGTTGTGCTAGGGGAAGCTTTTGGGGAGGGGAATGAGGTGGGGAAATAGCCTTAAGCCTGAATTTGACCGGTGTGTGACCGTTGCCTTCTAGCTGACCTCGGATTCTATTCCCAGGCCTTTTCCGATTCTATAGTCTCTTGTCCCCATGGGGGTTATTAATGAAAGCAAAAATGCCCCCCCCACTAACACTACATCCTTCGTCATTGCAATGCAGCTTGTTAAGAGTAGCAAGATGCTGGTGTGTGTGCATGCGGGGCGGGGGGGGGGAAGAATGATATGTAGGCTTCAGTGCCATTTGTAAAAATGAACTTCATTGAAATTGAGGTTCACAGCATCATCTGACTGTTCTTCTGTCCCTGTCCTACCTATATCTAATGCTGTTTCTCCATCTTTGCATTCCCACAGAAACACCACTAGATGTCACCCGTCACCTCCTTTCATTGCAGGGTCTGTGGAAATCCGAACTGGACTTAATATAAAGCAACAGACGGAATTAACAATGCTGGAATGTTTGGGTCCTGGTTTGGGTTATTTTTCCTTTGATTGTATTTCAAATCCAGCTAAGGAAAAAAGACGGGAAATCTTGATGTATTAAAATAATAGTTCACATGGGTTATAGCAGGAGTTAAGATGGAAGGAACTGTGCAATGACTGAATAGTAGTACTATCCTTTAGGTGATACTGAAAACACAAGTTGAGAAAAGGACCAAACAATGCCAAGACAATTGTGCTGTAGCTGATTTCCCTAATCAGAACATGGCAGAAGTAGCAGAAGATGTTTTGCTCCACTTGTGGCAAAACGGGAACACAGTACAGAAACTCTGAAGTGCATGGAGATCCCCATACCAAGGTAAAAGCATGTAGTTTCATGTTATCTCCCTTACAGAAACCTAACACAGACCCACTTGCAAAAAACTGCCTCTAAATAGAGATTGTATTTGTTAGATGAGTATGCTTATGGGAGCTGCATCTTGTACATTTGGTGCACTGAGTGGATTAAAGTACAGACATTAGGCTTTAAAAAATGAGGGACACTTGGGAGTCACACACTCAGCCAAGGGACTTTCATTGTACTCTACTGAATGGTAAGGGGGAGGAAGTTGAAGGTCAAGCCCATCCCACACACTATCTTTCCCTCCCACTACAGTTCACCTGAAGCTGAAGCTCCAATACTTTGGCCACCTCATGAGACGAGAGGACTCTTTAGAAAAGACCCTCATGCTGGGAAAGATTGAAGGCAAAAGGAGAAGGGGGCGGCAGAGGATGAGATGGTTAGATAGTGTCACCGAAGCGATGAACATGAAATTGGGCGAACTCCGGAAGCTAGTGGAGGACAGGGAGGCCTGGTGTGCTGTGGTCCATGGGGTCGCGAAGAGTCGGACACGACTTAGCGACTGAACAACAACAACAACAACAACAACAACAACAACAACAGTTCACCCAACAACATCCAGGCCACTACATGCCATAATTCCAGTAAGCAAAAATGAACTACTTGCCTGCCATGCCAAAAGTACCTACAGAGCAGAAAGGTCTGTAATTCAAGCACAGGTGTGGCCCAGGCACTGACTGAAGTGGCTGCTCTGAGAGGCTGGAGGAGCTAGCAACCCGATAATGTACCCCATGCCTGACTCATCTCCCCTGGCCCACCCAACTGCTGCACTACTGTGCTCTGAAGCTCCTCTCCTCCACGGAGAGGAGGGTCGTATTAGGGCTAACCTAGCTCTTTCTCCAGTGACTCTATTGCAAGCGAAGTGCAGTAGTGGTGATGGGGGGAAAAAGCAGCAGGGATCCTGTTCTGATCACTCCCCTTCTACCAGCAATCAAAACAGTATTGCTCTGCCTTTGCTGCCTTCTTGCCCACGCAGCCAATATCAGGTGTACATAGAGACACCCCCTTTTCTTCCTTACCTTCACCTCTGCTGCCTCCTGCTTCTCCTTGCCAGGCCACATTACATTCAAGCAAACAGGCTGGGCAAGAGGTAAAGGGTGTGTGTGCTCCAGGATTGCTGTGCTCCCTTTTCCCTGCTTGCCCTCCTACTTCTTTAAATAGATGGGTGCAAAGGAACTCAAATACATATGAATCACAAAGCACTTTTGCCAAAGAATGAAAGGTTCTATAGAAATGATCACTAACACTGTTATATTCAAGCCTTCTACATTAGGGTGCAAGTCTATAATCAGACTATAGGCCTCTGACCGTGTGCTCTGCACAGGACCTGGCACACTTCTGGTGCTTTAAAAACACTAGAAGGAAGGCTAAGGGTCAGTTCTTAAAAAAAAGAAAAGCAGGGACATCTGGCAACATGAGGGCCAAGCCCGACTGCCAACAGTGGCAAGGTTTCCTACAAGCCCCAAGCGTCATCTAAAAGCACCTGAGGCTGCAAGCTGGCTCAAGTTGTTAAGCATAACCACTGACTGCCCTGTTAATGGTGCTAGTGAGGAGTTCCAGAACAGCATTATTGGTGGCGCCAGAGGTATGTTGCGAGATCAAAATCTCTAGCTTTGCTGTGCGTGATAAGATTGCCCAGGTTTTAATGCCAAAGCCACGGCAGTAAAAAGAAATGAACAAGGTTATTTTTTTAAAAAAGGCCTGGAGTTTACAGAGCACATGACATCCTGTCACAGACCTCATGGCGACAGTCAAACACCTGCAGAGTACACCTATCCTGGGGGCCAGCAGTGTGAGCTGGAGACCTTGGAGGCTGTGCCAGGCGGCAATGCCATGGGGTTTACGAGAGACAAGCTGGTTTTGCACAAAGAGGAGAGCCACCTTTCACCCCATCCATGTAAGAGGGGTGAGTTAGCAGATGGCCAAATATTTATATATATATAAAGCATACAGCAGGCTTGCCTGTGTCTAGTGGAGGAAAAGTGGTACACGAAGTTTAAAAAGACGTTATGACTGTGGCTCATTTTACAGGACTGCTTGCATTCTCCAGGTATGGAATTAGATATTGGGTGCAGAACGTAGCAATCTACTTTCATTTTATGAAAAGGCAGCAAATTTTCTAGGTCTTGTGACTGCCAACGTGTGTTTTCAAAGTACGAGGAATTTCTCAACAATGAGGAGTTTGAGAATGAGAAGTGCTGAGATTGTAGAAAAGCACATCATCTGATGCAGAAACAGTTTAGAAAAAAGGTCCCACTGAATTCAATGGGGAAAAGAAAAAAGGAGGAGGGGAATTTGCAAAGTGAATGAGCATCCTGACCAAATTTCGTTTTTGTATCTGCATTATGAACTAAATTGAAATAAGAGCTGGTTTATGCCTCTTGTGTGAAAATGCACTTAGATAGAGGTCAGTCTTCAACTTCTGAAAATATCAGGAACCTGACCTGGGGCCCTAGAAATTGAAAATCCATGGGTCTTTGTACTTGGAATGTCCCTTAGGACAGCATGCAGTTCTGTCCTGCCACATCTTTTCAATGGCCACAGCAAAGTCATTGTGAAACCTAAGTAAAGGACCAACAAGAACAACTGTTAAAGCCCTTAGCCCTTTACTGATGCACCTCAGGCTCCCAAAAGCCATAATCATGCTTTAAAAATGCTAATTATTTAGAGGAAACAGGTGCAATAATTGTGGTACAGTCACCGATAACACCGCTCCGCGCTTCCTTGCTATCAATTCCAGGTTACGTGGGTAGAACTTTGATGATGGTATTCTTTGTGGATCTTAGACATGAGGATCTTTCACATGAGACACAAAACACATGAGACTTTGATCATCCCTTGCCTTACACCAAGTCAAATCATTGTTCATCTTGTCTAGCCTGATTGGCAACAGACATTCCTATGATAGACAGATTTTAGCACAAACTAATCTAAGACTGTAAGAGGAGAATGTCGCTACGTTGTTTAAGATGACAGGTTGGACTGTGATGCCCTACAACAAAAAGCCCAGATGAAGTGTAACTACATTTGTATGGTATGATGTCCATTACACCTCCCACCTTTCTCCTTCATGTATGTAGAGTTTAATCTGGGCTAGGGATTACCCATGGCTTGATTTTGGAATCTCTTACATAAAGGGGTGAATAAAGTCATGACTAAAGGTGGAAATGCCTCTGAGCATAACCAGTGCACTTCCCTGGCACTTGGGAGCTGCTTTGTACAGCATGTGACAGTAAATTTGTTTGCAGCATTCATGGTTTATATTGTTATGTGTATGCGAAGAATAAGTGCACTAAACTAACAATGGGTGAAGTGATCCTGAGCAAGCCCAGCCCAACACTGATGCAGCTCCTGGGTTGGGTTGGCTTCCAGGAGGACAAGCCCAGAACCTGCCATTTCACAAACTTATTTAAATGCTTGTATCAGCATTAAGGCTTCTTCAAGCAGATGTCCGTGTCTTATTGTATTGCATTGAATACCGTGTACCTTGAAACAAATGGCACCTCCAGGTGTCCATACTAGCTGCTTTTGGAGGCATGTGCTTTTTGGGTGGGGAAAAGGCGTGTGATATGATCCTGATGAGGCCCACGTGAGGCTGCTAATTTTAGCTGAAAATAAGTCCTAAACTAGATGATGGCATATTTGATGTCTAGTCAATTTTGGGCCCAATCCAAAGGGGCCTTATCACAGGCAGTATGCGTGTAAGGTAAAGGTTCCCCTACGACCGAATGGTCTAGTCCTGACCGACTGTAGGGGGGCAGTGCTTATCTCCGTTTCTAAAGTCCAGTGTTTGTCCGAGGACAAGCTTCCGTGGTCATGTGGTCGGCATGACTATACACCAAGGTGCACGGAACGCTGTTACCTTCCCACCGAAGTGGTGCCTATTTATCTACTCGCTTTTTTAGGTGCTTTCACACTGCTAGGTTGGCAGGAAGCATGTGTGTACCGCTGGCTAAAAGTGTCGCAAATGAGCTGTAAAGTACGTTTGCAATATCTGGAGAGAAGTGATGGCAGTGGTGTCATTCAAATGATTTAGGAACAGGAACTCACTTTTGATTGGCACTTGTCGGGAACCCGGAACCAGCCACGGAGCCCGTTAGGATCCGGAACGCCCGTTCTAGTCCGTACCCCCTGAATGACATCACTGAGTGATGGTGCTGGGCCAGGGCTAGTGAACACCTGGTCTTAGAGCCATGAAGAAGGGCCACGAGCAGTCCAGCAGCACTGGCAACTGGTGTTTTTGAGGTGGGGGAGGGGAGCAGAACTGGGCAGGGGTAAGGGAAGATCAAGGGGGTGGGACCGGGTGGTGGCTTCCACCGCTGGTTCCAATGCCCTGCCTTGTGCTGGGCAGCCCGACAAGGGGCTGCTTGATTCTCTGCTATCAAAATACTGTAGCTGGTAGAAACTTGAAGAGTCCCATTGCAACAGTTGAGGGCTTTCCCCAAAGGAGACCCAGGCTGATGTTGTGGTTCCTGCAAGATACTGCAGTAGCCGTTTTGCTATTGCTGCTCCTAGGACTAACAGGCTACTTTTACATGAGCTTGTGTTTAATGTATAGTTTGGCCCTATACTAGGGTTTCTAAGGACAAACCTGGTTTTGTCCCTGCGGGACATGAGAAACAGGCAGCCCAGTGGGTGTTACTAGTGAAAATATAAGATTTTCTCCAGAAGAACCCAACTCTTTATAGGGTTCAAGGTTGTTTCCAGATATTTGAATTTGACAGTACCGAAGGCAATTTTGCATTTTAGTGCTAGCTCAGAGCTTTGTTATGTCACTAACTAAGGTAAGGGCTACCTTACCCATCTGATGGTGAAGAGGAAATGTCCATCTTCCACAAGCAAAGGTTTTAGTATAAATGTTAGGTTCATAGTCTCAGTTTCCACTGTCCCATTTGTGAGACCTGACGTTTTTTTCCCTGCTCACTGTTGAATCTTAGCCAGCTAAGCCCCTCCCCTGCCCCAAAATCACGTCTCCCCACGGTTGATGCACGAAATGTCAGACAGGACCTTAGCAGCAGACGGCATGCATTCCAAACAACACCAGATGGATTTTTATATTAGCTACTATTTCATGTTCAAGGCACAGCAACCGCACTGCTTAAAAAAAAAAAAAAAGGAAAAAGCCAGTCAGCCTCTGCACTGCTGCCATGCTTGCTTCAGTGAGATTAATTCTGCAAAATTAATTGGGACAAGATTGAAAAGGAAATTAAAATGCAGCTGAGTGAACAGGCTTTTCAAACACCTTTTATTTTCCCTCTTATCCCCTCCCCCGCTTTTCAGCTATTCCCCCCCACACACACACACACACTTGCCAAGCTCTATCCAGTCTTGGTTTCTTGGATGGTCATAGGTGAGTTTTGCTGCCACACAAAGTAGTTTTACAGAAGGAAGACGCTCAGGACCAATTGGTTACACATGAGGAAGTTGTGCTGCAGCTCTAATTCGGAGCCACTGCAGAAAGTTAAAACTAGCTCACTTTCTCACTTGGTAGCAGAGAGGAAGAAAGAGCATCACTGGATTATGTACATACCAATAAATTATTTTTGTTGGAAGATTAAAAAGTGTAGACGAATTGATAGATTAAGCCCATGTGGAAGATCTGGGAAAAGAAAATATTCGTGGGCTGCAAGATTCATGACTGAGATGCATATTCAGTGGAATAAAAAATGTGTAAGATTTCAGCTAAGAACTGTGCATGTATTTACTTATTAAAGAATGCATCCCCCATCTGTCCTTGCCAAAGCAAATGCCCAAAGCGACTTACAAAATACAACCCAACAACAAAACTTTCAGTTCCAGCACTGGCCTCCGTGGGAGCTGGTGTTAAAACGCTGCCTCTGGTCTGGGCACCTTTTCTTCTTCTTGCTAATATGCGAAGCTAATCAAATAATGGTTGCAGAACAAAGAAACCTCTTAGTGATGTCACTGAACTATTAGGAAGGGTTAGTCCTAAATAAACTAGAGGCAGCAATTAGAAATCTTAATTAACACACACATGATTAATGATAAATATTGGCAGTGGAATGAAAACAAAATTAACGGAATGGATGCCTTAAGATTGGAAAAATGTTCAAATGTTCAAAACGACTAGTTATGAGGAAAAAAGGGAAGCTAAAACCATCATTGCAGGCTTGAACGCGAGAAGGAAAAGAGTATTATTTCACCTGGTACGTTTACGTTTGTATATGTGTATAAAAATTACTTTAAATTAAGACCCTCATGACTAACCAGGTCTCCTCTGCCTCCTCTTCCTTTTCTTTTTCCTTTCAAGTGCCAGTTGTTAATAACCCAGTCTTATGGGCTGTCCTACAACAGCAGAACAGAGTTCCACTTACAGAGTTCCACTTAAATGCCCTCACAGCACTGCTAGCAGCCATTTTGGGGTAGCCATTTTGGCAACGCCTCATGAAGTCCCAGAAGCCAAAGATCGGGGCTCAATAGGATCACAAATGGACAGGGTGAGGCTTCTTTGTCCAGCAGAGCTCTTTGCCCTTCCCTAAACGAGAACCGTTTCATTTCCAATGAGTGGGAGTGCAATCCTAACCTGGAGTTAGGCTAGCACAAATTAGACCAGCAAAGTTTGGCCAGCACAAGGGCCACCATAAAGTGTGTTCGGACCACTCTCGGAGTCAGAGAGGCCAGCACACAGACATGTGCGCCATCCTCTCTGATTCTGAGAGTGGTCCAAACACACTTTATGGTGGCCCTTGTGCTGGCCAAACTTTGCTGGCCCAACTCCAAGCACTCTAAGATAGGATTATTCTCCAAATCTTACTGAACATGGTGAGCTTACTTCTGAGTAAAAGAAATAAGACCAGTGCAGTATAACACCTCTATGCATAACTAGAAATACCAGAATAAATGATACAAACAGCAAATTGCAGAGACAGTGAAAATAAGAGAAAACGTACACACCTACATGATTGATGTCCGCCACATAATTCACCTTTTCTTGGCACGTAATTTACATGACCTAGACACTAAATTTAAATTTTAGCACAGTACATGTAGCTCTAATTACTTTGGCACTACTGATTGCAAAACTCCATTGATTAGAAATTCAAGCAAAGATCTCTTTGAATTCTTCTTCCACCATGATGTCCTGTCAGCACTGCAAGGCCTGCTAGTCACAACACCTCTAAGCACCAATACAAAGGACACCAAACATTTAGGACAACTTCATGTTTCTAAAACATGCTTTCCTATAGCATGGAGATCCGGAAAAAAAAAAGCATCTTTTCCTAGAATTTGTACATGGCAAAGTATGGCAGGTGAGGTGGACCCACTTTGTTCCGCACTCCCATGCTCCTTTTGGTATAAAAATAGGTCCCCCTAAACTGCTTAATAAGGGACGTGGTGGCACAGCAGGTTAAACCGCTGATGCTGGGCTTTCCGACCGGAAGGTTGAGAGTACAAGACTGCGCGACGGAGTGAGCTCCTGTTGCTTGTCCCAGCTCCTGCCAACCTAGCAGTTCTAAAGCACCTAAAAATGCAAGTAGATAAATAGGGACCACTGCGGTGGGAAGGGAACAGCGTTCTGTGCGCTACAGTGTAGAATCATGCCGGCCACATGACCACGGAAGCTTGTCCTTGGACAAAACGCCGGCTGTACAGGCTTGGAAACGGAAATGAGCACCGCCCCCTACAGCTGGTCACGACTAGACCATCCAGTCATGGGGAAACCTTTACCTTTAAACTGCTTAACAGGCAAATGTGACAAACGTATAGTAGCCTTGAACATCTAATTTGGCCCTAAGGCACAAATGGGCTATATGTCTCAAATGTGGCCCTTGATCTCTTGTGCCAACAGCACTTTGTTTCAGTTGCAAGCCCTGTAGTCAAAACTTTGGGCTTTGATGACTGAGCTGCCCTCCAGGGTTAACCACAGCTCACAAATGGCTTGTTCTTCTGACCGAGCAACTTGTCTCTGGTGTAAGGACTGCATCCCTAGCCCCTGTTTTTTCCCTGATTGCTGCTTTGGATCTCACCTCTTGTTTGGCTTTGAATATATGCTTTCGGTCCACTTGTACCAACAGCCGGTTTCTTCAGGTCCTGAAACTTAACTGCCTGGAGCCAGATCCTGGCTGAGGGCTTGTCCCCATCAGCGAATTGTATTCACCAGCACATTTGTGGTTAAACAAAATACCTCACCACACTCCCTCAAAATCCATTTCTGTAACCCTCACCTGTCCCTGCATCACACCTGAGCAAGCAACCCAATTAGCCTGGCATTTGTTGACTGATTATAGATGTGCACAGCCTGCTGTAAGATACTATAACATGAAGAAAAACAAATTTCTGGATTGGGGAAGGACACACACAGAGGGGAGGATGAGGAGATGCATGGTTTTCAGACGTTTAGGGTTCAGGGATCCTTTTCATGCTGACTTGTCCATTGACGAACCACTACATGGGTGCAATGGGACTCCTGTGAGGTGCAAAGGTTTCTGGGAAATCTTTATGGAGCGCACTAAACTTCATGCAGTTGGCTGACCAAGGCTGCTAGACTTCACTGTCGATCTGCATGAATTGAGAATATACAGTAGAGCAATATTTCTCAAACTACCGTATATGCGGCAAACTATAAATTCTTTACAAACACACATAACAGGCAGCGCAATCCTAAGCAGCGCCGACATAATAAGGCCGACATAGCAGGGCCATATCCTAAGCCCAGCAGGAGGCAGCAGCAGCAGCAGCTCAGCACAGGACAAGGGGAGGTTTTCCCCTTGCACCCGAGTAAGCCCCAGCCCGCCCCATGGGGCTGCTCAGATCTGCACCTGCAGTTTGCAAGTGCAGGTCAACATGCACAGCAGTGGCCCAAATCAGGTCCGCTGGGGCTGGGGATTCGGCACTACGGCTGTCATGTGTCACCGCCCCCGTCACCACCCACTGTGCTGCCCAATTATGCCCCGGTACGCCTCTGGCACGCCCTTGGCGGGGTCCTGGGCTGACCGAGCGCCACCGATGTTCGACCAACGCATGGCTGGCGCTGCTGATGGGCTCAGCAGTGCCTGTGCGCCAACGCTGCTGCTTGCACTGGTCCAGTGCCTGACTTGCCAGCGCAGATGCGCTTGACGGCACGTGTGCGACAGCGCTGGACCGGTGCAAGAGCGTAGCACCAGCACAACGCCTGTATAGGATTAGGCTCTAAAGCTTTCGTGGCTGAGCATGTCTAAAACAATGTTGCTCAAGCAGATTAAAACACATTGTAGGACAGTGGTCCTCCAAGTCCTACTCAGATGTTGAGGCCGCTGTACATAGCTGCAGGAGAGGGAATGGGGCTGGGGAGGGTGCCTGATGGCACAGCAGGCTCCCAGGGGCTTGTGCTCTTACCTGGGGTAAGAGCTCTTACTTGCCCCTTCTGTGAGTCTTCCCGCTATTTAAAATAGCTGTTTTTCGATTGGAGCCCATTTTTGGTTTTTGCTGCAATTGCTGTGATGCCATTGGGCACCCATTTCTGGGCCACTCCCATTAAGTGGGAATGGCCCATGCAGTGCTCCCAATGGTGGGTCATGACCAACCTTTTGAAGAGCCCTGTCCCAACATTTCACTTTGAACTGTGGAAAGCATCTTCAGGGGTCATAAAGGGTCCGGAACTGGATCCCTCATGCATATTGAGACTCCATCTGTATTTCAGCACAAACTCCAGTGTACTTCATTAAAAAAATACGTTTAGTCTTTAAGGTGCTACAAGACTCTGTTGTTTTTCTTGCAGCAAACACAGCTGTTACCCTCTTGGAAGTCTTCTCAATTGGTATCTTGCCAATCACTCCATTCACTCAACATTTATTAACCTGCACTCGTCATGACAAAGAAAACACCTCACTGCACACACTCACCTCTCTAATCCTGTTCTGCTTGTCCTCTCTCCACACAACTGCAACATGGGAGTATTTATACAGAGAATGGGGAATACCAGCAAGGTTACTTCTTTCCTTCTTACCTTCTTTCCAAGGTAAAGGTTTCCCCATGACCAAATGGTCGTCGTGACCGACTGTAGGGGGCAGTGCTCATCTCCGTTTCTAAGCCTATAGAGCCGGCATTTAGTCCAAGGACATGCTTCCATGGTCATGTGGCCGGCATGACTCTACACCGTAGCGCATGGAACGCCGTTCCCTTCCCACTGAAGTGGTGCCTATTTATCTACTTGCATTTAGGTGCTTTAGAACTGCTAGGCTGGCAGGAGCTGGGACAAGCAACGGGAGCTCACTCTGTCGCGCAGTCTTGAACTCCCAACCTTCCGGTCGGAAAGCCCAGCAGCAGCGGTTTAACCCGCTGTGCCACCACGTTCCTTTCCTTACCAGTACAGTAATGGCCTACCATTTTTGTTAACCTTTGGTCCAGTTTTGTTTTGGTCTTCAGAGGCTGTACACTTCCATTCTTCTGTGCTGACACCTATCCAGAGTTTTAAACTGACAGCCAAAGTGTCTCCTATGCGCCAAGTCTATTCCCCTGCTACACAATAAAGCATATGCTTCCCCCCTTCTAAATTTATTAGATGTGGACACAATATCACATGATTGTCATCAAAAATGGTACTGAAGAACTATCAAGATAAAAATGTGCCTATAACACAGTCTGACTGAAGAAACAGAAAAGCCCTTCCTCTCCTCAACTTTGGAACATAGTCTTATAACAAGCTTATCTTTTTCCATTTGGAATGGAGGAGCTCCTCTGTCCAAAGTTGTGGTGATAAAACTGCCCTTCAAGCATACCTTGCTGAGGATGTATATCAAATCTCCCCGCCGAAAGGATAGCTCATCTGGGTGGCCACCAAAACAGTCCCACAGTCCTTGGTAATAATTTATATATTTTCTTATGAAGCCATCTAGAGAGAGAGAGAGAGAGAGAGAGAGAGAGAGAGAGAGAGAGAGAGAGAGAGAGAGAGATATGAGTATCTTCAGATCAGAAGCTCCAAGACTTCCCCCCTTCTAAATTTATTAGATGTGGACACAATATCACATGCATATCAAATATCAATTGCGTATCAAATGACAAATTTAGAGGATATCAGTTTTTTGACACTTATTCATGTTGTCCCTGGACAGTAACTTCACTGATTCCAGTTTCTGGTGGTAGTAAGTGCCTAAGGCTGACAGTGTGGGTGTCCATACTTACAGGTTTCCTAGGCCTAACTCTGGCCTAACTCTCTAAAACAAAGCGCAAACACATTTTATGGTGAGTTTGTGATGTGTAGGCTGATGCAGGAGACTTGTGCTGGCCTACTGGGTGCTTTGGATTGTGCCCTGAAATAGGCGAAGAGCATTTGGGGAAACGGATAACAGCAAATCAGAGGGAAGTGCTTTTGCTTCATACCATCTCTGAGGGCGCAATCCTAAACTGCGTTAGGCCGGCATAAGCTAAGCTAGCAAAGTTTGGCCAGCACAAGGGCCACCGTAGAACATGTTTGGACCACTCTCGGAGTCAGAGAGGCCAGCACACAGACATGAGCCAACCTCCCTGACTCTGAGAGTGGTCCAAACATGCTTAATGGTGGCCCTTGTGCTGGCCAAACTTTGCTGGCTTAGCTTATGCCGGCCTAACTCCAGTTTAGGATTGCACTCTGAAGCACTTCCCTTCTGCTGCTGCTGGAAAAGGACGGGGAGGGGGGAGCGCAGAGTAACAGTAAATTGAGGCTTAGGCTGGTGCTTATGACCAGAAGGGAGGAGAAGAAAATAAGCACATAATACCAGATTTAATGGAGTTTGTTCTCATCCTCTTGAGAATGCCTGCATTCTCTGTTACAAAGGCCAAACTCTGTGCTAAGATAAATGCAGTTCTGCAATTGGAATAGAATAGACCATACAAGTTTGCATTCATATGTTCATTTTGCACAACATATTCCATGTATGGTAGTCAGAAGGATCAGGAAGCTCCACAAACAGTGTCCTACTACTTCTGAGGGAAGTTCTGGCCAGTTACTCCTATCTTGGCTCCTGAGGGTAAAGTCAGATGATGAACCATGGAGCTCGCAATGAGCTCTACTCCCCTCTGCCCTCCTTTGCAGCTGTAAAGGAAGCACAACCAGCCTGTGAATTGAATCCTGACAGGCTCTTTATTTCACCCTCCCCAAAGCTTCAGGTACGCTGCTCACTTTCACATGTACGTTTCTTCAAGTGCCTGGCTGGTATGTTTAGCTGTTCAAATATAGTTGATTTTAAAAGTATTTTAAAAGCTGCTTCTCCTCCCCCCTTCATTATTTTAAACTGTTGGCAGTGAGAGGAAGTTGGTTTTGTGACTGAAACAAGGTCTGGTCAATCAGCATTGTAAATCCAGCTCCTGCTGAAAATGAGAACCAAGTCTTTTTAGCCCAACTTCAGCAAGACAGCTACACATGTGACTATATGATGGGGTCACCACTGAAGGTCTGTATGTCCACCCATTTATCAGACTTTATCCACAAGCCTTCCAGGTTATCTCTGTGCCCATAAGGCCTAGAAACTGCCTTTTAAAAATCAAGTATCTTTCTGGATAATGAACTGTGAATCTGATATTGAAAACCACACTTTAACAGTTTGATTGTTTCTCAAGGGAGGTTTATCTTCCATTCAAATGACAGGAATTCTATGGCCTAGACAGTGGTGTTACTTTGGCTCAAGGGTGATCACTAATGGAGATTTCGCTGTGTTACAGAAGGAACACGTGGTCTGTGGGGTGGGGCAACATATGGAGGGAAGAGAAACAAAACATTCTGAATTGTGTTTAAGGGACTTCACAACAAGAACTCTCAGGGTAAGTGTGGCTGGTTTTAGAGTAGTTAGATGTGCAGAGAGTATTTGTGGAAATGGGTAATGGCAGAGCAGGGAGAACACAAGCCTCAGCGAAGGTACATGAAAGAAAGTAGGTCTGCTTCTTTCATGTGAGATATTGAAAAGGGAACAAGGGGCGAGACACAAACGTAGGAAGAGAGTAAAGGAGCTCATGTAGAAAATTAAAAAATTGCTCAGGGCTCAGAACCTCTGAGCTGAAGAGAAGCAAGACAAGGCTTATCACCAGGCAACCATAAATTTGTAGATTCAGGCATCACACTAGTTTTCTTTCCTCCCGTTTTGAAATTTAATCTGTCTTGCCAGGCCAGACCCAATCCTTGCTGCCACGCAAGGTGGAAATGAGAAGTTTACCCCTCCCAGCATGAACCGTGCTGCTGGGACCAGATCCCCCTCTTTCTCTCCCCTAGGTCTGAACCGCATTCCAACAAAATGGTTCCCCCACTCTCCGCCTCCTCCTCTAGAGGGTGCTCAGCTGAGAAGGAAAGCAAGCAGGCAGATGGAAGGATGAAGAATAGAACGGACAAAGTGGTGGAGTGAATGGAAGGTATCTCATGCCAGTCTACTGCTCCCTCCAGCCCAAAACCCGTAACAGCCACTTCACTCTGTTTCATGAGCTGACCAGCCCTGCCTCCGGCTCCTGCCAAATTTGCCTCTTTGAACCTGTTCATAGGAGGCTAACCTTGGTTCATGGTTTCCTATTCCTTATTCAACATGGAGTGACATAAACAGCATGAAATAGGGAGTTCAGGTGTACACTCCTTTGCAGTCAAAGACAAATTTTGGGTCACCTCAAATCACACTTGCCCATGACTGAGAGTGTTCCCCCGCCATCGTCTCCAGAACAAAGTTTCATTTTTGCACAAGACAAGGTCAAGTGTGATTTCCCCACGTCAATATACTTATGAATAAGGAATTGGGGACTTGAACACCCAAGCGTATGGGTGGGGGTTGCCAATTTCTTTTAGGGATACAGAGGCATTCACCAACAAGGCAACTGTTCATTACGAGAGCTACCCACTGTTGCTTCCTTACTAGAGCCCTTCAGTGCTGCTGAAGCATTTCAATCAGATGAAAGTGAAATTAAAAAAGGTGGTTCCACAGGTACCCAATATAGCAGTATGTTATCTAATACTGCCTGTGACCAAAATGCTTCTGTAATGCTGATTCAGAAGTTAAGCCCCATTCAGTTATGTCCTAGGGTCCCCTGTAACTTTAATTAGAAATTTCCTTCTCGTGGCTTCTAACTCTTGTTGCTTCCTGTTCAGACCAATTGTGGCATTACTGATGAATGCTATTTTGCAATAAAAAGAGGAAAGAAAAAAATAAATGGAAAAAAAAAACCACTAATGAAAATTTTCCTGTTTGCAGGGAAGAACAAAGGACTGACAAAGGACAACTAATGTACAAAGAAAATGTATTAGTAATGCTGCATTGCAATGAACAAAAGCAAATAGGAGTAGAAACCACAAAGGGAAAAGACTCTCTAAGTAAACATAAAGTAGCCTTGTAAAGCTTCAATAGCTGTTTGCCATTAACTCTAGTGTGCTAGTGCAGACTGACATTGCAACTGGGCAAAAAAAAATTACCACAGATCAGGTCTTAGAAAAAGACAGGAACATACAAATGCAATAGGCTGGGTAAGAATACTAAATTCTTACCCGTTTTTAGTATACTAAAAATACTAAATCATTTAAAAAATGAGCAAATGGAAAACATAATTCTAGACTACATGGCTAGCATGGAGGCAAGGCAAGACCAAACGCTTTCTGGATTTCTGGACTGAAAGAAAGAGCTTCCTTCAAAATTTGTATTTTATATGAACAGAAGCCTCCCAAAACTGGTTTGAATTTTGCTTTGTCTTGTGTGCTCCTTGATGCTTCTTGTGGGATATTGTGAGATACAGGAGGCTGGACTAGATGAGTCTTAGGCCTGATCCAGCAAGGCTCTTCTTATGTTCTTAATCCTGACATGTCCCTTATGCAGTAGTGGTTGGCTGCCCATCTTTAATTTTAGTGGAAATAGTAGGCCAAAGCAGCCCTAACAGTTTTCAGCTCTTGTGCAAGTTTTGCTAAATCTAAGTGGCTAAATGGTTAAAATTTATGTTATAAGAAGACCATGGAAAAGGAAGTGTTTGGAAAAAGAAAAGAATTAAATAATTTACTTATATAGTTCAACTTTCTTCACTAAAGGTGACTTATGTCAATATAAGAAGGTTAAACAATAATAAAAGCATATTAGAAATCATTAAAACAACTTAAAAAAACTGAGATGGTAGGGAAAAGAGAAAAAAAATCAAATCTCAAACACCTATCAAATAGTATAGGATTTATTTAGCAAAATTTGATCCCCAGGAACTATTTCCAGTGTCGGCATTCAGCTTTGGAACATATGAAGCAATTATGTAGAGATGTCCATTTCAGAGCATGCACAGAATGCATTACTACTGAATAAAGCAAAGGCTATTCCCACATATCTGAGTTTAGATGGCAGAGCTTCTTGGTCACAGAGCACAGCACCTTATAGACTCGCGACTAGTTTTGTTAGAAATTATCAAGTGAAACAGCGAATCCCTGCACACAGAAGATGGGGATGGGAGCTTCACCTCGACGGCCTGGATGAACCACAATTCACTTGCATGCGTTTCTGCTGTTTCCTGTGCCAAGTGCAAGAGATGACACCCAGAACCTGCAGGAAACACAATGTAGCTCCACCTAAGTGCTTCTTTCCTGCGCTGGGCCCAGAAGCTCTGGTAGGGAGAGAAGCAGGTGGGCTGGTGAGGAGAGCAAGGATGGGTGGTGGGTGGGACAGGGCTGGTCCAGGAAACAGGCTTTCCGCTCAGCTCCCGCATGGCCTGAATTCTCAAGGAAAAAGCAAGGGTGGGAACGAAGGCTCAGGCTGCTGGTGGAAGGGGAGGCTGCTTATCAGCAGTGGCTGGGAAGGCAGTGATTGAGAAGGCCAACTTTCCAGTCCTCAGTCTTTCCCGTCTCCCTTCCTCTTGGCAGTAGCAACTGTGACTCTCCTTCCGTCCTGTCTTTGGTTTCTCAGTGACTCTCCATCCACCACCTTTTTTCCCCCCTGAGCCCTTCCTCTTTTGCTTTCAGCTGTCCCTGGCTACTCTTCTGTTGTTTGAGTTTTATGATCCTGGCTCCTTCTCAAAGGTTTTTTTTTTTTGGGGGGGGGGAGGCGGTATCTCCTTCCTGAATAAGAAGGGGGTGGGGGAGAAGGAGAAAAGTTCAAAGCGTAACAAAAATAAAAACTAACAGCAGGATGCTAAATTAGGCAAGCCTGATAGAAGAAATATTAAAGAACGCTAACTTTAGTCACGAAGGAGTTATATGCACTGTATACATATCTCCTCTGTATTTAAATTCTGATTTCAGTTTCTTCTCTCAAAACTGGGAAATTCAGCCTCAATTTGTAAAATTTGGTCGAACTGGGGCAAGTGCGGTATTTCCCCTGTCCCCCTAGGATTGGCTAACTTGTGCATTGCTTATTTTGAACCCTTTATGATGTGACATCAATTTTGGACAGACGGGGGGGGGAGGGGGGAGGACCAGCACAAAGCAGGCAATTCCCACTATTGTTTTCCACATGGTGAGTGTGAAAGTATCCCACTTGAGAAATAGTCTTGCCTTCCCTGAGCTGTTTCTGGCAGCCTTTCTGACTACGCAATGAAGCACTGATTTGGAATGAAGGGTATTCTGCTTTTTGGTTGTGCCTTTGGATTATTTTCCTGCATCATCCCAAGATCTCCAGGAGGCATTTTTTTTATTTTTATTACTGTGATTAATGATATGGCTTGCAATTATTTATTGCACATTAGCAAATTTGCATATTGCCAACATCCCAAAGTACATGCTCTTTGGAGAGCGCTAGATAAGTGCGAGATAACTTTTGCTGATTATAATGTAAGCACAACTCACTGGTGGAAGGAAAGGCCTTTGTTAATGTTTCCTTTTCCATCCAGTTTGGAAGATTGGAGTATTCTGTATTGGACTAATACTATAGTTCAAAAAGTCGTCAAAAATTAAGCATGCTCTAGAGCCATTAGTATTTAGATGATCCAGGTTTAAAAACTGTATTATACTGATTTTAAGTCACTGCTATCTGCATCAGTTGCCTGTGGTCCATATTTTGCCATACTGCAAAAGAAATTTGGCAAAAGAAAAAAAATTGTATGATGGTAATCCCCCAAGTTACATGGCAGCAAATCTGGATTTGCCACAAAGTATACACTCAACAAGGAGCTGCAACCAAACCCTCCTCCTTTAATTTGTAGATCTAGATGATACATATGTAAATTTTCACTTAAAACCCAAGCATACTACAGCCCTGAATGGGTATGTGAATATGAGCACCAAAGTGACACCTCCTGTCCTGTGTAGCCCACCAAGGTTTTACCTTTCTTCTCTACGCTTCTATCAGTGTCTCCACCATCCGTATCAGGCAAGTCAAGATCTTCATCTGAAGTGAGATAAGAAATAAAATCATCTAGCAAGCATCTAGAATACATGGACAACAACAGTAGTTCTTAATTTTTTTTGCTATGTAAATTACTTCATGAAGTTTTTTCTAGATATTCTTCCTCGCTGTTAACACAGCATTGTGACATAGCTTAGGATCTGGGTACTTTAAAGGGCCATCTTTTCCCACATGCATTAGCCTGGACAGTTTATTCTACAGCTAAGATTCTGTGGGGGTCCTGCCTGTCAATGAAGCACGATTGGCATTCCTGTCCTTAGCACTAAACCTCAGCCTCCATCTACAATATAATACAGGTATATTTTTTAGAATTTACTAAAGCTGCAATACCTACAACTATTTCTCTGAAATAAGCTACGATGGAACTTTTCTGATTAGACATGCGTAGGACTGAGTTGTAATGAGAAGAACTTTAAAAGTGTTTTATAAATAAATGCTATTATTATTTCCACTCTCACTGCTTCCACCATTGTAATCATTGTATTCATTGTAATCATTCCACCATTCCAAACATTGTATCCAAATGTTTAGGTATGAGATGATCCACTGGGCCAATTCTAATGTTACTGCAGCGGTGTGGCTGCTATAAAAAACAACAACCACAACATGCCTACATGTGTTGACTGGATGGAGTTTACCACATGATACACATCCTTACCACATGATACAGGTAACTATCACACACAATCCAGCCTATTGACACAGGGAGTTGATTCCAGATGTAGGATCATACAGAAGAGATTTTCAGTGGCAATCACCCTGCTGCAGTTACATTTGAATCAAACAGCATCCCCTTGCTGTCTGGCAACAACCACCTATATTTACCAAAGCTTAACATATAGAAAGAGGAAGAGAAAATGGGTTATCACCTGCTAGCAGCGGGAGGTAATATTTTAAAACATGCCCCATAAACCTATCAATTGTTATTTAAGGCAGTAATAGCAATCACTTGTTATAGCATCGTAAATTTACATGGCACTTTATAAGCATAACACAAGCAGGAAAGCTTCCTTAGCTTTGACAAGCATCTCCGGTTTCACTAAAGAGAAGACAATGAATGAAACACACTGTCGGGAGATGATGGAGGCCATGGGAAGAGGAAAAGGGAGGAAGGGAGGAGGGGGATGTGTGGGCGGAAGGATGGACTTAGCAACAGGGGAGAAAAGATTCCAGGAGGAAATTAGGGTTAAGAGACTAAATGACAAGAGGGCAAACCATTTACCAAGTGATAACTTACTGCAGTGTGCATGTTACCACTTGGTGAGTTGGTCGTATCATCCTGGCAGGTGGTAAGGAGAATTTTTACCATTTTTCTTCCCCAAATTTCTGATCAGGTGTAGGTGCGTGGCAAAAACTCTTACCACATCACAGGACACAGTGGTAATTTACTACTTGGTGAACAGTCATCCATACTTACTACTCACTGTTGGTGTACAGTGATAGTTTGCCCCCACAGTAATTGATCCATCACTGTGCACTAACATGATTCACCTGACTCATTTCCATGTAACTCTGGCATCAGGATGTTATCAGTGGTAACCAGTACCCTGCCTCTGAAAAGTGAAGGCTGGGCTTCTGGGTGTCATAACTAGCAGCCACGGATAGGACTTTCCTCCCTCTATTTTTTGTCCAAAGGCATTCACTGTAGTGACTCTTGACAATACACTGTGGCAATGAGTTTCTTAGGCATGTTTCCAGAGGCCTAACATTCCACACAAAAGAAACACATTTTTGGACATGCATGTGACTTTCCTCCCTGAGCATGAATGCATGAAGAAAATGGCCCTTCCAGTTCCAAGAAATACAACTAATCAATCAATCATTAGTATTTATATACCACTTTTCAACACAAAGTTCACAAAGCGGTTTACAGGCAAATAATAACATTGAAGTTAAATGGCTCCCTGTCCCAAAAGGGCTCACAATCTAAAAGAATGGAGAACACCACCAGCAACAGCCACGAGAAAGACACTGTGCTGGGGTGAAGAGGGACACACATAATATAATATTATGTAATAACCTGTAATATCAGGTCACAAAAAAAATGATTGACAGATATCCTAATATTTAGTACAAACAAATACCAGTACTAGAATCAAAGTCTTGAAAAGTTCCTTGAGGCTATGTAGTCTGACCCCCTCATTTACGCCAAGCCCATGGACTTACCAGCATTTCACAGATCAAGTTACAGAGTGCAACCATGGGATTTCCCAAGCAGAGAGGAGAGGTGTGATCCTGATTTGTGCACTCATAAATGTAGCTAGAACTGGTGGCATGGCGTTCCCAGATCCCAGCATAGTTCTACTACCCTCCTGCGATGTAACTGGAAAGAGTGCCACTCTAGGGCACACATTCCAGGGCCATCCCCTTACCCCTCTGAATGTGACTGCAGCTGTGCTCTGGTCACACACAGAGGATGTTCTGAGGGCTGGTGAGGCTGTTTGCGGTTGCGGCAGGGGGAGTGGTTGCCAGTGAGGGCAGGCAGGACCTGGGCAGCTGTGGCATTGCTGCCCTCCACAAAGTGCCAGTTGGGGTCCTGTGATCCCCCTTATCTATGCTCCGTTTCCCCCTGACCAAGCCTGAATAAATAGATAGATAGAAATTTATTTGTCATTGTACTCAAGGTATGAGAACAACGAAATGAGGTGCTCTTCGCATCATACAACTGGACAACACCAAATGACATATACAAATAATTAAAATAACACTAAAAACCATACAACCATGAGATATACATTTGTTTAAACCACCAAATTCAAAACTCTGCATTTAGCCTGATCACAGCACTTGGGTAAAAACTATGTTTAAATCTGCTTGTCCTAGCTTTCAGCACTCTATATCTTCTTCCCGATGGTAAGATATCAAACTTCGAGTGTCCCGGATGTGAAGAATCTCTTAAGATCTTTTGTATCTTCCTACTACATCCCATATTGTACAAATCCTCCAGAGAGGGAAGAGGACAACCAATGATCTTTTGTGCCCTCTTTATCACTCTTTGGAGTGCCTTTAATAAATACCTCCAAGGTAGGTCTGGCTTGCCTGGTTAATGGTCAGACTCTGGTCCTGCTTGCATATCCCTGTGGTTTACCGAGAATTCTTGTCTACTTCCTTCCCTTCCCAGTGTATCAGCTTTCCTATCCCTTGCCTGACTTTCTGCCTGCTCCATGCCTGAATCTTCATTCCAGCCCTCTAGGTGAACTTCTTATCCTAGACCATGGCCTGTAAAGGCTTTTGCCTCTGACCTGACCCTTCTGCGGACCTGCTTCTGGACTCTATGCACTTCTGGTCCCAAACCTGCTTGGATTCATACTTTGGATCCCAGCGACCGGTATCTATTGGTCTAGTACTGAAAGGTAGTCCTTGATACTGTAAAAGAAAACACCAAAATCTGGTGGTGGTGGTGGTAATAAAGCAAAAGGCTGTAGTGTACACCAAAATAATCAGAATGTTGAATAAAGTAAAAAAAAAAAATCATGTTTGCATAAATATGCCCGGGTTGCAAAGTTCATTTGCTTTGATTAGTCACAGGGATCTAAAGGCAAAGCTACCTATCCTATCAGTAGAAGTTCTATTTAGCCATATATTCTAGCTTCTGAAATTTCTCCAGGCATTGCAAGCCTGCAGCATTAAGGGCTAGAAACATGCTTTTTCTTTATTCAAAAACAAAATTGAATTCTGCCTAATATCAAATTCTGTACTTGCAGAGCACTTGAGTTCTGGTTTTCAGCAACCAAAACAGGCATCAGACAGGTGGATGCCAACCCAGTCAGCTGCAGGGATAGGTCTTTTCCTGGTAAGATACAATTAATACAAAGCACACCATATAACCTGCTGTGCTGCACTTTCTGGAAGCCAAAGCAACTCCCCACAACCACTTTGTCTAGAGCACAGCTGTCTCTTGCCCTCCATTCAAATCAATGCAAACCTGGTCAGGCCATCCCTCTGTGAATTCAGAATTGGATCTGAAGTTGGAGGGTCACCGAAATGGCTCCCCACTGCTCCACCCCACCCCCACAGTTAGATGGGAAAGTGGCACCAAAGATCTTTTCTAAATAAATCAGGTTTGATTGTAAAACTCAGGCCAATGACGAGACACAACCTCATTAGCATTGATTTCAAAATAAATTATTGAGTGAGCCTTCTCTCTACTCCCTCCCCTGCCTTGTGGATTTGCAAAGGAGAATCATAAATGCTATCTTCTCGCATGATAAAAAAAATACATATATACATAATGGAACCATCAAAGCTAGATTAACATTCTTCCAGGCAATTCTATAATTTGAAAAAAGAAGTGAAATGGAACACTCGGGATTATTCCTCCTCTGTTGGAGGTTTAGATCCACCCAATCAGCCCTAGCACCTGCTGATTAGGGCCAATCTTTGTGTTGAGGCAGACTCCTCCCCTTCACCTGGTATTCTATGGGAGGGGGGTCACTTAGAGGAAGTACTGTACAGTACCTCCAAATGGCTTAGACCATATTTCATTCTGCCTTCCTACAGCAACTCCTCCTCTATGAGATCAGTGCATTCAGGAAAGGTAGAAGTGGGGCAATCCTCCCAGTTGGGTTCCAGGCTCCATGTCATTATTCATCAGGAGCATATGCATCCGTGGTCAGCTAATTGGCTTGACAGTCTGAATGTGTATTATGAATGACCGAATGGTTATATGAACCAGGTATGCATGCCAGATGCACAAATCCCTGTTGCATGTGTGTGATATCTTAAATGTATGATGTTGCTATGGTTATTATTTATTTTTCAGATTTTTATACTGCTTTCCTCCAAGGAGCTCAAGGTGGTATGCATGGTAAATCCAAACACTTCTCCTGTGGAAATGCCCATGTGAAAGAAAAAAGGGGTAAGCAAGATATTGCATGGATTTCAGAAACTGGGAGTCATGTGGTAGCATCTTAAAACCTTATGGTGGGAGATTTTCAGGGCTAGATTGTGGCCCTGGAGCACCAGATTTAAATTCAGTCCTCAAATGTTCTCCATTCTACTGTCCCTGACATCAGTTGCCCAAGCCAGAGGCACAGGAGATAGGAGATACTGCTTTATTTACCAGACGGCCAGGATCCTGGTACTTATGCCACACCAGCTCACATTGTCTGCTGATGGCAAGGGAATGACATTGCACACCACTCTTTCCTTCTGCACCTGAAGAAGAAGATGTCCTTGCTCTCCATTTACTTTTTCCAGTTTGGGCATTTTCACAGCAGAGGCGAAGAAAAGAGCACCTGACTGGCCCCTGTCTGTATGAACAAATGGAGAAGTTTGGCTAATCCAGAGACTACATACTGTCTGTCAAATGCCAGGCTCAATGTTGCTTGCATGTGTGTGTTTGTGTAAACACACCCATTCTTTTCTGCACCTAAAGAGGACCCTGAGGCTTGAGCACACACAATTCTAGGCAGCTCACTATGTTGCAGACTCAGGTTAGAAGATGCCAGATTGTTTAAGCCATGAAACCTGTGACAGGGCCGCCACAACTGAATGGGATGCTTGGTCTATGAGGGTAAGGGCCTCACTAGCCCCAGTCACTCAGAATTCTGGGTGGGCTTGCCAAGCCCCATGGTTAAAGGTACCGTATAGATATAAAGGACCGGTATGACACCAAAGGCCATCTAAACACATTCTAAGAAATGCATTGGAGAAGCACTGGTGCAAAAGCACATCTATGGACATGCTTTTGTTTGAAAGAGCCTATGGGAAAGTATTGTGCAGTAAGCTCTTTGTCTCCCCAATGACTCATTAAATGTTTGGCCCTCCCTTGCTCCTTGTCCGGCAGCTCAAATTGCTCAGCAGAGCTGTTTAGCAGAGTGAACCCCAGACATTCCCCTAAGGAGACTCCACTGTCTCGCTTCCTCTCTGCTTTACTGGAAACGCCACTCTTCTTCTCATTTCAGCTGCTGTGCCAACCACATTAGCAGAGTCTTCATAATGGTTTTAGGTGGTTTTCTGGGTCCAAGTCCGTGGCCTCAAACCAAGCCAAATTTCACCAGAGAGTCTCCTCAATGCTCTCTGTGTACTGTCTGCACTATTTTGAAAACAGAGACAATGAAGAAATAGCATTTCTGGCACCAAATAAGCCTTGAAAGGTATTTATAGAGGCATTTTTTTTGTCCAGCCCATCTCTTTTGAAGCAAAATGCAGGATTGGATTTGAGCTCTCCAGGGTATAGCCCAATAATGTCTTTTGTAATGCACGAGGGCTCCGGCCATAGAAGTTAATACATAATAGGAGTTGTGCTTGTGTGTGTGGAATGGCTTGTCTCAACACCGCTTTGACAACTGGCCCCCAAGTATCTGAAACTGGGATTAAAACTTTGGGGCCAAACAATTTTCTAGGAAGGCTGGAGCTCAGCCTAGTACTGGAGACTCATGGCTCAAAGTTAAGCCATCCTGATACGCAACTGATAAAGGTATTTATTAGTGTGTGTGGTCTGGTTCTTACTAACATTTTATAACACTGCAGGATAAAGTTATGGTTTTCATATGTGAACAAATGATCACAATATGTGGTGAAATATCATAATACACAGAACTTTCATACCACCTCAAAACACAACACAGGGCGCAATCCTAAACGGACTTAGGCTGCCATAAGCTGAGCCAGCAAAGTTTGGCCAGCACAAGGGACACCGTAAAGTATGTTTGTACCACTCATGGAGTCAGAGAGGCCAGCACACAGACGTGAGCCATCCTTCCTGACTCCGAGAGTAGTCCAAACACGCTTTATGGTGGCCCTTGTGCTGGCCAAACTTTGGTGGCCTAACTCCAGTTTAGGATTGCGCTCACAATCAGTTGTGGGGCATCAAGCAGTAAAGAATCAAGTCATGGGACTGCTATGTGCCAACCAACCGCCTAGCAGCTACAAAAATCATTACATCATGAACTTAGCCTTGCGACTTGAGAAGTTACAATGAAGATGACAGTGACATTCCTTTTAGTGTGGAGCGTTGGCAAAAAGTCATGGATTTGGATGTGGAAAGTGCATGTTTAAAGGCTGCTCAACCACAAGGTTCATCGGATGACAATGGGCAAGTCCTTTATTCAGCCTAACCTACTTCGCAGGACTGTTATGAGGATAAAATAGTACATTGTTCCTGAGCTCACAAGTAGAAGGGTGGAAAACCAATGTGACAACTATGCTACTTATGTCATGGTGAGTTCAGGCAATCTTGAGCCTTGATGCCTCTTATTGTAGAAAAACAATACTACCTGTCGTATGAGGCCTGGTTGTCCTTGCAACACTTCGAGCAGATGAGCAAACAGCATTATCTCATATTGCTCTTGAGCCCAGACTAACAGGGAATAGCTTGCCTAAAGTCACATAGTAAGTTCATTGCAAAGATGAGATTCAAACTGAGGAAGTCCCAAATCACAATTTAGGGTGCAATCCTAGCCTACTTTCCAGCACCGGGGTAAGGGCAATGCAGCTCTGAGATAAGGGAAACAAACATTCCCTAACCTTGAGGAGGCCTCTGTGACTACTACTCCACTGCAGGATGCAGCACATGCCCCATTGGCACAGCTACGTCAGTGCTGGAAAGTTGGTTAGGATTGCGCCCTCATTTGTTTGGACCATTTGGAATGTGTTCTATGTATTCCAGGCTCCTACTCTTTGCTTGTGATGCTTGTATAGCAAAGACACAACGTGTGTGATCATGTATAATAACATGTGCAGCTGTCAATGAATTACCCAATTATGCAAGGCTGTGGGGACCAACAGCCCTGTTCTTCTGTCGGGAAATATACGCTAAGCAGGTTATCCTCTACAATGGAGAGGTGATTTTTTGAATGGGTGCTGTCTCAGCCTGGGCTCTGGCTGTACTGCACTCAGGCAGCAGGCTGTGAAAGAGTAGAATCCAAGGTGGACGAGTTGAAAAATTGCAGCTGAAACATTAATATCATAATTAAATGCCGAGCTTTCCCAGTTGTACAGGGCCCCTAAAAGCTTGTGATGGATGGAGGCTTTCAGGAAGGAAGCCACTCATGCCTTCCTCAGGAAGGTGCTGCCAGTTGAGCACTCCCTGGCCTGCCTTCCACACTGAAGCTGCAAAACAAGTTCAATTGGCTCTCTAACCCGGTTTTCGTCACTGTTGTGCACTCTTAATGTGTGAGCCACTGGCAGATTGTTCCTGTATAAAGCACTGTGGAGAAGCCAGGTTAAGGCAGCAGAAACAAGTAAGCACTCCATTTCATTATGATATTAATGTTTCAACTCCAGTCTTCCAGCTTGTCTAACCTTGGAGTCCACTTGTTTAGCTAGCTGCCTAAATGCAGTGTAGGAGTTCTTGGTAAGCCTTGCAGTAGTTCTGCATTGTACTTGCTCAGTACACAGGTCTCTGCAGAAGAAGAGGGTCTTCCCCCCCACCCCACCCCCCACACAAACCTTGATCCTGCCTGGGCTGAGTCAGCACATGTTGCCCCACTTAAGTTCCCGTTGCTAAAGATGCAGGTTACAAGCAAAAAGCAGGAGGCCACAAAGGGAACACACTGGAAAAATCACACACACACACACACACACACACACACACACACGCACGCACGCATGCACACACACGCACACACGCACACACACACACACAGAGAGAGAGAGAGAGAGAGAGAGAGAGAGAGAGAGAGAGAGAGAGATCTGCACCATCTTAAGGACTTGCACATTGTTGCATAAGCCTCCCTAGGCCTGTGAAAGGTTTGCCATGTATTTTTTGGTCATGAAATTTCCATGAGCCTCTACGTTGTTTTTGCTGCAACAGAGCTATTCCACTGGAGGAACTGTATGTTCAGAAATCAGAGATGTCAGTTGATATTTCAGTGGAGGTTGGGCTTAGAGGAGACTCAGCAAAGTCTAACAGCCCAATCCTATAGGCCTTTTGTGACAGCAAAACTAGTGTTCTGCTATTGCTAAAGGCCTTAGAATGTTTGATGCATCTCAAGTTGTGATGATACAGTTGATATAAATTACAATAAATACAGCAACATTCAGAACACAGGATAATCAGAAATCCTTTTGGAAAGTATCTATGTAGTATTTTATATCAATTGTCATGCTGGCTGTTGAACCAGTGAACTAGAGAGACGCTGAAGTGCTCCAGAGGAATAATAACCAGGATACCTTTTCCTTATCTGCCTCCTTAAATGATGTCCCTGATAAAAAAGGGCTGAACTTGGGAATGTCTTCTTTCTGCTCCTCCTGTGGCAATGTTGTTAAGAGTATTGATATTTGGAGTGGAAAACCTGCTTTCTGCTCTTTGCAATAGGCCATAATTGTTGCTATTAGAACTCCCGAAAGATTAGCTTTGCCATGTTTCACCCTAGTGCAGCCCTCAAATCCACCTCACTAGTTTCCCATTGCCCTGTTTTGCCCATCGAGTGACTGGGCAGCTCATGGTGCTGCCTGTTGTGAGCTTGCATTTTTTCTTAAAATTCCTCTTTCTTGACAAAAGCTTATTTCCCTTGCACAGACGCTGTATGCAGCATATATTGTTTTGAACATTATACACATGGAGGTCTATAGCCAGTGGGTTCTATATACAGACCTTCTCCGAATCACTGGGCTGACACTGGCTTGAGATTGTGGCTACAAGGACATTTTCCTTACTCTGGCATTTTCCAAGATGAGAAGGAGGTTGTTTGCAGGATGCTCCTGTCCAGTGGTGTTATTCTACCGGAACGCTGGGCGGGATATCCGGGTGATCGACAGCCCACCCGTCGCGTTCCGCAGCGTTCCGCCGTTTGCGTAACCAATTACGCCGCTTGCATACGTTATGCAAATGGCGTAACGCTGCGGAACGCAACGGGCGGGCTGTCAATCACTCGGATGTCCCGCCTAGCGTTCCGGTAGAATAACACCACTGCTCCTGTCTAGGCTGCCAGGGGATTTGGCTTCGTGTGTGTGTGTGTGTGTGTGTGTGAGAGAGAGAGACCCTAGAGTTTGTGGTTGCTGGCACCACCATTCCTATCCACTGGATCATGGCAGGCCTTTCTCTGAAAGAGAAATGCTGTGGGCTCCCTCAGCATTGTCACACCCAGGCTTTGTTAACGTGCTGATTGGTGCCTTCCACGCATGGCACAGGTAGAGATGTTTGTGCACAGTATTTTGATCAGTGGGCAGTGCTATGCTGGAGTTTCCAGGGCTGTTGAACACTCCAGTTCATTGGCATTGCGATCTCGGCTTTTGTTCCTATGGCTATTATTGACTCGGCTGCTGGCTGAGCATAGGATTGCAACTACGTTACACTGTTACTAGTCCTACTGTAGCAGCTGTCCAAGTAGCAGGACCATAAGGATCACTGTCATTTAGTGCGCCATTAGCAAGTTTATGACTGATATGGCTCAGCCATCAATGACTCTCTAGAACACATCACTGCAGGATTTCATGACGGATACCACTCAACAGGGCTTCAAAAGTACTGTATACACACATAGAAGAGTGGCCATGAGAGTCACTGCCTAGAGCAGGGATGTCAGTTTAATACAGCGGGTCGAATAGCATTCATGATTCCTGCTGTGGGCCGGAAGTGGTGTCATTAAGCAGGTCACAACCAGAACCAAGTGCTTTTTTTTCTCACTTAGGAACTCATCAGCTGCAATGAAGAAGAGAAAATGTGCAAATCTTGCTAATATTTTCAAGATACGGGAGAGCCCAATTATCATGCCGGCTGCCCTTCGAGGAGTGGCACCTCAGCACAGCTGAGCAGCTGAGAGCAGCTGATGGTGGTGCTGGAAGAGATGAAAGAGCCTGAAGTCTGGATAAAGAGGTTCTGCGGGCTGCATTTGGCCCACGGGCCTTATGCTTGACATCCTTGATCTAGAGTTTAGTGTTAAACAACAGGGTCGTGGGAAGTGCCATCATGCACTGCTTGTGAGCTCCTCTGGAGTAACTGGCTGGTCACTGTCAGAAGACAGAATGCTGTGTGGGATGAACTATTGGCCTGATTCAGCACTGGCAAGTCTAAAAATTCAGTGGAGGGATTTTTGTTTCTTTTTGTGTAGTATGTTTTCTATTATGCAAATAAAAATCTCAGTTGTGGTTCAGTGTTTCTTTTAAGAATGAACGGGAGTGAGACTGGAATAGAGGAAGGGAGAGGGGGGAGAGAGAGAGAGAGAGAGAGATAATTTCCTCAGCAAGTCATCGTCGCTAATGAAGTTTTACAAAAACAGATACAACCAAGGAAAAATAAAATTTCACAGGTGATAAATTTTTCCAATTTCCGAGGCAGAATTCGATAGGATTGTTAAATTAAGAGTGAAGGTGTCTGTTAGGAGGCAACGAACAATGATGGGTAATTTTATAGAGTGGAAAATTGAATCAAATTGCAACATTAAAACACAGCTCCTTGGAGGATCTGCCCCGTATGCAGGCCTGCTCCAGTATATCAGTGGGAGACTTGGGGGAAGGGATGGAAAGATGGTTTGCCTGTGTAGTTGTAAGCTGAATGGAGACCTGGCCTTAAAAGTTCTCAGAATCACTGAATCTGAAGGAGGAAATGGACAGGACAGGGAAGAAGAGGAACCGAACCACTTCGGTTGATCATGGAATGTGCTCCAGCTATCAAGGGGACTATCCGAGATATTTAAATTGAATTAGGATTCAGAACTAAATTTAAGGAGATGCGTGGCCTCAAGAGAATGCTTCCAAGCAGGTTCTGGGTGTCTTATTTTAGAAATTATTCAGTGACACACATGTACCCAACACAGCAATTGCTGTGACTGTATGATAGGAGAATAATGTGTACAGAGCAGAGCAGCTGGCATGCCACTATGTGTGGCATGGACAGGCTTAAAGGACCAACTTTCCATAAGAAGGGAACTTCTGCACTTGGGGAAACTGATGAGTATGTATGGATATTTGAGCAAACCCACAAAGCTCCATGCAGATGTGAATGGTCACATGCACATGTCAATATGTATGGGCACATGTGCCTATATAATGAAAGCTCTGATATTCCTGCAAAGGAATCAGGACATGCTGTCACTGAGTGCCTGAATCCAAGGCAAATTCTTGGAGGATTGGCTACTAAGCCCCTCACATTCAGGTAGAGATGGGAGGATCTCTCAAATTCCTTTCTGTACAAATATTGCAGTTTCCTTGCTTCGGCTATCTTCTGGTATAAAAAACTAAACTTTTTGCTATCTGAAAAAAATCCATATTCAAATCTATATATTTTTTCCAAGTATTTTCACATATTTCCTATCCAAACAGCTGGTGCAATATGACATTTCAAATTGTGCATTTAAATATATACTTTTTTTGTGAATATAAGTAATACATAGACTCCCTAGACCTGTCCATACTTATAAAAATCTGACCCTCTGGTGTTCTGCCATGAATTTTGGCAAGATGGAATTTAATAACCTTGCTATGTCCAGGCAGCAACTGTAGAACCTCAGCCACAAAGGCCAATATGGGGATATACAATCATCCAGGAAGTCCAAACAATGGAATTGGCAAACGATGGGGACACACGTATGCCTCCACTGCCTCCCCTGTCCATATGCGTTTTAGTGCAGGGCACTGCTTGAATAATGGAGGAAAGAAAGCCCTTAATGAAAACCACAAATACCACCCCTTGACTTGGGGGAAATTCTAACCCCACTGTAATGCATCCCACTGTAGCTTTCTGATGACAATGGGGCCAGCAAAAAAGTGAGTGGGGTCACAGAATGGTACAGCAAATCCCAGGGTGAGAACCAACTAGCTCAAATGGTAGTTGCTACTAGAATACAAAGTACTTGTTTTGCATCACAAGGCCTTCCAATCCTAGCTTTGCTCCATTGTAAAGATCCTTGCCTTTCCTACCAGGATTGGCTAAGGTTCCAGGAAGGCTAAGGCCACAATGGCCCCAAAAGTTAGTGGCCTTTGAAGTCTTTTTTACTTAATTACAAGTATGCTCCGGTATCCACTGATTCAATATCCACAGTTTCAATTATCCACGGATGCCATGGATACTGGGGCTCCTATTAAAAAGATAGGGTAACAGTTAACAATTTTTTTTGCCTTGTTGCAGCAAAACCAATGATGTTCCTTTATCTTTAAAAATATGTCTTTAAAAAGTACCCACAATGTCAGGTATCTAAGGGGGGTCTGGAATGAAACCTCAGCAGATACCAGGGCATGCCTGTACTTTTTGCTTCAGCTCTAGCTATCCGGATGCCTTTCAATGGTTCTGCTGGTCAGCGTCTTGGCTGCATTGATAAGACTGTGTTTGAATGGACAGGAAAACAGTCTGGATCCGCGATTATCAACCTTCTTCATCTCAAGGCACAGATATAAGGAACTAATATGGTCAAGGCACACCATCAATTTTTTGACAATTGACAAGGCGCATCATGCTGTCAGTAGGAGGCTCACATCCCCCAATGACTCTACTAATAAATGACCTCTAAACTCCCACAGCACACTTATGGATCATTCGCGGCACACCAATGTGCCATGGCACACTGGATGAAAATAGAAGGTTTGGATGATGAATTCTTCTCTGCTCCTGAATGAGAATATGCACTTTTTTACACTGAAATGGTTGTGCAAGCGTTTTTCTGTGTGTGGTTTTTGTCTTACTATGTGCAACTCTGGATTGGGCCTGTAGTTCTCTCACCCCTGTACCAATTCGAAGTCTTTCCACTGATTATCAGCTCTCTTGATATTCCCCACCCCACTTTATATTCTAAGCAGAAATTTGCCTTTAAAAAGGGAGCAATGGGAGAGCAAGGGATGCCAAAGCTCAAATATATCCGGGACACACAATTTCTAAGCCAAAGCATTACTTTCAAATCTAAGCATGTGGAGCCTGATGCTAGTGACCCCAGTAGTAAGGAAAATACATTCTGCACACACTGCACAGACTCCCCCTTCTCTGCTCTTAGTCAGAAGACAAACATAGTCCCAGGTTATAAAAATGAATAGGATGAAACATTCATCTTTTCCCGTCTAGCTCTTGAGTGTGTGTTCTCACATGCATTCCATGAAAAGTCTACAGCAGTGATTTTCAAGTTGTCAAGAGCTGCAACCCACCTCAAAGAGCCCAGTAGGCAAGGGGAAATTTGAGTGATGGGGGATTCAGTACCTCTTTTTTTTCCCCAGCTGGTGGCAGCCAATCAGTGTGTGCGTCTACCGTGCCATTCTGACCCAGACCAACTGGAAGGAGAGGAGGGGTATAAAGTGGCATAGCAACAGTTTGCAGTCCATTTTGAAAGCCAAATGGAAAGAAAGAAGAAGCAAAGTGGGGCAAGGCAGAGAGCAGAGGGAATGCTGAGGGAAGGGAGTGAGACAGAGACTGGTGAGGGGCGCTGAAGATTGGAGAGCTGGCCAAAGAAATCCCTCCTAAGTCAGAGTCTCCAGTGGGGTCAACCTCATCTAGGACCCCTAGTTTAGTGACACAGTACAGGCCTGCACTTCCAAGCACACTGGTGGCAGCAGCAGCAAGACCACGATCTGCCTGACTTTCTGTTGGAAGAGCAGCAGCATGTGAGCTAGACCTGCTTAATAACAGTGAGGGCACAATCCTAACCAACTTTCCAGTGCCAAGGTAAGGGCAATGCAGCTCCAAGGTGAAGGAACAAACATTCCCTTACCTTGAGGAGGCCTCCATGACTACTATTCCACTGCAGGATGCAGCTATGTCAGTGCTGGAAAGTTGATTAGGATTGCGTCCTGAGTTTGGATGTGTGTGTGCTAATCTTCATCAGTAGGGGGAGCGGTAACCTACTCAATTAACAGTTTAAGGGTGCAATCCTATGCAGCGCCGGAATGGCGAGGCTGACTCGGCAGCGCCATATCCAACGCTGCACAGGAGAGGCTGGAGGCCCCCCCCCTATGGCAAGGGAGCGTTTGCTCCCTTACCGTAGGGGAGGCTCCAGCCTCCCCTATGTGCTCCTTGGATTTGCGTCCACTAAAGAGTGGGTGCAGATCCAAGGAGGCTGCATGGTCCGGACTAGGGCCTCACAGCCTCGCGGACGGGCTTAGGAGGTGGCCATATGGCCACCTCCCAAGCCTGCCCACATACCGCCCCCTGCCCTCCCACCAATCCCATCTCGGTATGGGACAGAGCCTCCCTTGCACTGACCGGCTTCAGTCGATGCAAGGGAGGCTCTCTGTTGGCCCTCTGAAGCCAACGCTACAAGTAGCTTTGGTTTCAGAGCCGGAGTGCCAACGGGGTGTGTGTGTGTGTGTGTGTGTGTGTGTGCGTGCGTGCGTGCTGCTTGGCATCCGCGCATCGGTGCTCCGCCCTTTGCATCGACACCATGACGTAGTGTCGCCGCAAGGGGAGAGGTAGGATTGCACTGCCCATAAAAGATTGCAAGTTGCACTGTCTTACTAGATTTCTCATTACTTTTCCTATACTGTTTTTGTTTTCTGTCTCTCTGCCGAAAGCAGCCATGACCAGTTACTTCTCTTGTTTTATTTTGAGAAATATAAGTATTTTGTGTAACTTAGCTCTATTGTGAGGTTTTTTTTTCTCCCATAGCTCTGCTAACAGTTTCTGGATCCTTCTAGGCCGTGACTCACAAGTTGATCTAGAAATAGGAACAAATTTTTGGATGAGGTTGAACCCAAAGCAAAGTTCTGATGTGGGAGCTTAGCAGATATATTCTGCTCACATTTGGAGTCCGAGAGAGAAAAATCGGGAAGAAATTTCCTTCCATGTCAGATTCTGTAGTTCTCATTTCCTCTACAATGCATAGCTTGGATTTCTTTACTTGTAATCTACAGCTCTTTACTTTGCCAGCAGCAGTGCAACTTAGCTGCAGTGCAGTTGTAATTATGCAAGGATTCTGCATTCTAGTGTACCCCTATAGAATTTACAAGCTCCTGCTGCTAAGCAATTCATTCTCTCTCTGCATCTCTTTTGTATCTGTAGCTGAATAATCTTTAGAGCAAGAATCCAAATAAGGGTGCTACCAGAAGCAATGCCTTTTTTTTCATTCTGATCCAGCAATCTTCTTTTGTGCACAGCAGCATATGTGAAGAGGATTTGCAAACCTGCATCTCTCTATGGTTCCCACTACACACAGAAAACAAGGGTAGATTCATTGCTCTGTCTTCCATACGTAGAGACCACCACCACCCCGTGCAGTTTTGGCATGAATGTACAAAAGGAATCCTGCTCATTCATAGAGGAGATCTGGTTCTGCACTTACTTATTACAGTGATGCAATAGTGGATAGCTAGAAACTGTCTTCCCAGATTGGCTATTCACATCTTAATGGAGGGGTGAATGGGCATTCCCCATCAAAATGGTGTTATGAGTTTGTTGTCTTGATTAGCATGAATGGCCCTATAGCTATGGTTTCACCTGACAGACTAATGGGTAGTTAGGGACTTGACAAAAGAGTTAATGTACCTTAATGACTCTGGATGTTTTCCTTAATGGCCTGGAAATCTCTCTCCCAGCCTTCGGAATGTGACAATGTTCAGAGCTAGTAGAAGAGGCAGAGAAAGTAGCAAGTTCTGAGAGAAAGGGAAAGCAAGAGCTATAGGTTCAGGTGGACTGGAAGCAACCAGGGAAGCAGGATGGTGGTGAAGAGATCCAAACTGTTGTTTTGGGGAGGAACCTGATGCAGTATCAGTGATATGGATGCCTGCTTTGTGAGCCTACATTCCAACATGGTCTGGATGCTTATTTGCAAACACTTGTTAAAATTTAGAGAGTGGACCAACAACGGCACTGGATGACAACAATACATACTCATCAGTGTCCACCCACTTGCACCAATTCCTCCTTTTACTCCAGGACTCCCAGTAACATTGCCAGTAGTGAAGACATCATAAAGTGTCCAGTACTCTACCATTCAAAGAAAACGAAATCCTGTTGCACGATCCTCAACTTCTCACCACTTGAGGAAAAGGGAAGCACTCAATGGTGCCATGATTGCAGAGGAAAGCATCTGTAACTCCATCTGTAACTCTGAATCGATGCTTTGATACTCAGAACTGAGTTTATATTTTTTCCATAGGTTTATGGTGCAAACACAAGCATTGGTACAGACATGCCCCGGTATCTGCTGGGGTTCTGTTCCAGAGCCCTCCCACTCCCATGGATTCCTGAAACCGTGGATACTGGGAGCGCCTTTTTAAAGATAGGGGAACATCAGTGTTGCTGCAACAAGGTTTTAAAAAAAGAGATTTGTTAAAAGTTGCCCTATCTTTTTATAGGTATCCCAATATCCATGGTATTTTTGGATCATTGAAACCGTGGATACTGAAGCACACTTCTGTTTTGCTACAGTATCCCATAAATCTCAGCTTTTAAAAATTCAACTTGTGTGGGTCATTACCTCAACTCTAATCTTCACAACTCTTTCCAAATGGCACTAAGCTCATCTGGGTAAGCCATCTGCTCTCTCTGCCAATAATGACAAAACAAAGTAGTCCCTGGTCTGTACCTCCACTGTTCTCTTTCCAACAACCTGCAAGCTAGAGATGACACAAAACTGGGAGAAACTGCAGCCATTCTAGAGGAGAAAAAGTGAACAAACTCCAAAAAAGGAAGAGATGGGCAGATCCTGCCAGAGAGACTTTAATGCCTTGGGCTTCTGGTGGCTGCTTCCTTGTTCATACTGAATGGATAGTATTGGTTGTCTGGTGGGAGCGAACTCGAAGTTTTGCACACCACTAAAAAGCTTATTTTGTATGGGTTGAATTGGGGGCATGGAAAATTTGCAGGTCTTGCCATTTCGTCTCCCAAAAGAACGTGTGTGTTTTTCCTGGCAAACTGAGGCATCTTGTTGAGTTTTCTATTCTTTCCACTTTCATTTGCTCCCACTTGCCAATTGACACAGGGGTTCACACTGCTTGTATAATGTATATATAAGGGAGGAACACTTTTAAAGAGCCAAAGGACTCTGGCTAAGTCAACCTATTATAAATGGGCATTCCTTTATTTTGAAATGCAGGGCAGCGATCACTGTTCTATAAATAATGAAAAATATTAATTTTTCTTTTTAAAGCTCATCCATTTGTCTTGGAAGCCTGTGAGAACGACAGACAACACTGGTCTAGATCAGAGTTTCTCAACCATTGGTACCAAAGGTGGTCCCCAGTGGTACTCACAGAACTCCCAGAACTCCACCACGACACCAGCAACACAATGCAACAAGCCATGTAAGAAGCTCACCTTGGCTGTGTCTGGCCTCCCGATCTGGAAGTAACTAACAATGACATCATTGCCAGGTACGTCCAGCAGGTGGACCATGTGAAGTGGTACAATGGGGGATGAGAAACGCTGGTCTAGATGGATCTATGGACTGAGTTGGTTAAGGCAGCTTCATATGCTCATAAGTCTGCTCACCTTCAAGAACTTCATAAATGCCTTCTCTACTCTGCTCCGAACCCTCCTCTTCTTCAAGGCTCAAGCTGGTATCTTGGTGAAGTGTCACATTGGGGGAATCAAAACTGTCCACATCATCGTAGGTCTCTTCTTTGTTGTCACCATCCTCTTCCTCACAGGGGATAACAAAAGACTGCATATCTGGGAGACGAGAATAAACAAGGAGTTAATCCATACAGCTATTTTCAGCTAGTAGCAAAATCTGGACATAGTGAATGAGGATGCAGTTTTTCTTGTGTCATTTAATGCTTTTAAATAGTTTCATCAGTAGCCTAGGTTGCTTACTTCTTATGTTCCATTCATGACCACAGAATAACTAGTGACTTCAGTTCTCAACTGGGCACACCAGGTGCCAGAAGGGGGTCAGAGCAGCGATGGGATTCACAGATTGACAAGGGGAACGCTGGTGGGACTAACGCGGGGCTTCCGCGTAATTGGCTGCCCGTCTGCAGCGTTCCGCAGCTGTCCTGGCCTCGGGGGGGGGCTGCCCCCGGTTACCGCGCCCCACTGCTGCTTGCCCAGGCACCCGGCGTGACCCTCACCTGTCCCCCGCGGCGAGTGGGAGCCCCCCCCGAGGCCAGGACAGCTGCGTAACGCTGCGGACGGGCTGCCACTCAAGTGGAAGTCCCGCCTAAGTCCCACCCAGCGTTCCCCTTGTCAATTTGTGAATCCCATCAATGGGTCAGAGAATGGTGACCGATGTAGCTCCTGCACTGAAACTAAAGCAGATCTGGACCTGGCAAAGCGTTGACTAAAGGCCATTTGCAAGCAGATTGTGCCCTTAGATCCCTCCATTTGTATTGCCAGAGACTTTGGGTAGTTAAAAAATATTTAAGATTGGTCAAACAGCCAAATATTAAATAACAGTGAATGAAACTGTTAAAGATGGAAGTGTCTCTTTCCATCAACCCCATCAGCTTAGTCCTGTCCAATGGGAAAACTTGTCACCTGTGGCAACCCCAATGATACAAGACCTGGAATCCTAGATTAGAATAAAAACTTCTGTGGTAAATTGCTACAGAAAGGAATGTCAGAGCTACGGGGATGCCACAGAGATACTTCCCGGCATATATGCAACACTGGTTCTGACTGTACCAAGATCTGAGGGATGAGTGGATTGGGCAGCCCAATCTTAAGTAACTCCCCATGTGGCAATGCAGCGGTGCCAATGTGGCTTCCGCCATATCCCACGGAGGAGTTTCAGCCTCGAGAGGCCTCCTCAGGATAAGGGGATATTCGTTCCCTTACCCTGGGGTAATCTCCAGCAGCCGCCTTGGGTCAAATTAAGACCTGTGCCAGCTCTTTAGCTGGTGCAAATCCACATTGACCTGGGAAGCTGGATCAGGCTTGGGAAGAGGGTTAGGATTTGGCAGGCACCACTGCTGCCAACACCATCCTCTTCCCAGGCCCGATCTGCATTACTCCCACCCACCCCTCCTGATTCTGCCCAATTTCATCTCCTCTCAAACTCCTTCCCAACCCCTCTGTGGGCTTACTTGGTATGGCAGGTGTCTGCCATTGCATGGGTCTGGCTCAGTGATGTCATGCAGGGGGTATGCAGGGGTACGCGAGTACCGGTTTCTAGGATTATAGCTGGCCCCGCCCATTCGCCCGCCCACTCGTCGACTCCGCCCTCTGCAATGTTTGAATTTCCTGCATGTTTGAGTTGCCTGCATGTTCTCAGAGCCAGGCAGGCAGGCAGGCAGCGAGCGGAGCCTTTCCTTTCCTTGCCACTGGAAAATGAGTTGCTCTGGGGTTTTAACATGATGCCAGGCCTCCTTAACATGTTCTGGGGGTGCTGTGGAATACTGTTGCAACTGTTGGGTCAGTTTAAAATCATCTGAGGCCTCAAAACGGGCTTTTTTCATGTCACTTCCTGCCACGACATCACTTCTGGCTTATGACGTCACTTCCGGTGGGCGGGTCCCAACACGTGCCAATCAAAAGTGAGTACCTGTTCTTAAATCATTTAGATGACACCACTGGTCTGGCTGCTTGTGGTTGCCAGGCCACCTGTGCTGGCACTGTCGCTGTAAAGAGTTTATGCTACCAGAACACTCGTTCCGGACTGGGCCATAAGAGATGCAGGAAGAGACACAGTTAGTCCTCAGGGTGGGGGGTTGGTAGTAGGGAGGGCTATATGCTAAAAGCAAAGCCAAATTTGTTCATGAGCAAGCAAGGCTAGACAACTGAATCTGCTGCCTGATGCTGCCCCTGACTCACCACTGCTGTCTTCGCCAAGGCACGTGCACCCCCTTCTCCCGAAAGTTCTTTACCTCGCTCTGCCCTCACACAAGGTTTAAACTAGGGAATATGTCCCTTTAAACAACACTTGGGTATGGAGCAAGGAAGGGGGGCAGCTAAATGCTCTTTCCTTATGTGCAGAGGAAAGTGGATGATCTGAATCTTGCTTGCCTTTAGCACACAAGTAGTGGCTCACATCCACAGTGAGCTGGGGAAGCAGTAGAGGACTCGGAGAGAACAGCACCCTAAATCTGTTGCCTCCTTGCCCCCCCCACCACCACATCAGTCGCTTCATGGCTAGGGTGGGCATGTGTGGGTGTTTAAATCAAGTGGAGCGGCAGAGAAATAATAATACCTAGTTCTGCAACAGATTATTAAGGAAAGAAGAATGATGATAAATACTGAGTTCTAAATGCAGAACTATTGCTACAGTTTGGAGTTCTCACAGAGTTACCAGGGAGCATTTAGGGTCGGTGGATCTCCCCCTTTATATCTGACAAACTAATCGTCAATGAGGATGAGAGAGGGAGCCCAAACTTTCCCTGGCCCTTCCCACAGAAATGAGTGAAGAGGTTTCCCAGTAATGATTACTGCACCTAGGGATTTCTGGATTAGAACAAACTGCCTGCTCAAGCTGAGCTGTTGGTTCAGGATTCCTGTCCACATGTCATCCCCTTTTCTCAAGTGAACAGCACGCTGCGTATATCCAAAGCTAGTAGTTTTGTTCTGTAATTATTACTTAATATATTCCAGAGTTCCACAAGATCTAAGGCAGGAAGAAAAACCTACCTAACTCTGGCTGAAAGATTCTTCCCATTGTTGGCAGTGTAGCAGAATCTGAGGCTGTTGGAGAAACATGCTTGAAAACATTCCTCATGGAACTTCCCCCCCCCCACCCCCACAGCAAGCTGTTTGGCGGGGGGGGGGGCAGGAGGGCTCCTTTCTGACAGCAAGAGCATTTCTGGAACTATTTCTGGACAGTTCTGCTGAGCAGGTATCTTGCTGTCTTTTTTCTCTCTCTTGCCTGCTGAGGTCTGAATCATACTGTCTAGTGGGAATGGATGTGTGGGTGGAAATGATGCGTAGATCATCTTGCCTTGCAGTGACGGGTGCATGGAGGATGACTTTCTGGTCCTTCCCAGCTTTGTGATTTTACGCAAACCGACGCAATTTTTATTTTTTTACCACAGCTCCTCTCAAAATAAATGTCATTACCATTATCATAGATTGACCAGCAGAGGGCGCCTTGAGAGCACAATTTCAAACATCTCTGCAACTTGGAAATCTTCCACAGAGCAGAGCAAATAGGAACAAACATTGCTAGCCGCTAAACAAAAGTAGTGGGGAAAGAGAAGGTGGCATTTCTAAGGTTTCTCAGCTCAGATGTACCTCAGATTTACTAGTCAGTCCTGATTATCTGCTAGGGTTAAGTTCCTGGAAATCCTCACCGATGGCAAATTTGCGAATCATTAACCATTGATCCCATAGGGTCAATGGGGTTAGGAGTAATGGGTATCTTCCATCAAAAGAATCCTCAAGAAGCCAGCAAAGTACAGCAGGAAATGCCAAAAGAGCTCTGAATGCTGCAGAGACCTTCAGAGATGGCAGCGACCTTCAGAATGGCACCTGTGACCAGCATGGACCCCATAAACATGGCCGGCAGATGCTTCTGCTAGCCATTTTAAAGAGATCAGGGCTAGTCACATGTGTCATCTTGAAGGTCCCTGCAGCCTTCATAAGATCTCTGCATAGTGAATAATTAAGACACAAGCGCAGATAACGTAACTACAATTTTGCCCCTCGCGGAGTTCGCATACACAATCCCAGCACAGTGCTGCTGCAGCTGGGAGCTCTATGAACTGTATGTCAGTGGGGCAAGCACAGCAGCTTTATCTTGGGCCCTCCCACCTGCCCCTCCCACCTGCACTGCCCAAAATGGGCCTCCTAGAAGCAGTTGGTGGTGATGTCATCATGTTACCACCAACAATTCCCAGCTGCCACATGCAGCACCACAAGCACTTTTCTTGATGAGCGGGATGGGGGTGGGGCTCACAGAGAACACCCCTGTGTGCTGGCCTCTTTGACTCCGAGAGTGGTCCAAACATACTTGTGCTTGTTCCTTGTGCTGGCCAAACTCCAGGTTAGGATTGCGCCCTTAGTGTGATTCCTGAATGGGGCCCTTCTGTACTTTTGTAGGGATTGGGTTTCCCAGCTCCCTTTCCTAAAGTACCCTATATAAAGTGCAACCACAGACAAAATGGTTGTATCGCTTCACTTTACCTCCACCACAGTATTCATTCATGGTGGAAGTTCACACAGTCAGCAGCAAATCATCAAGTGTGATTTAATGAACATTAATATGTGAATCACCCTAGCCCATAAGGTCCTCTTTAGTTACTCACCCTTAAGCAGGAATAGGATATTATCAACCCAGTCCTTGGCTTCTGCAGGGCTAACAGCTGTGAACTGCAAAGAAAGAATTCACGAACGTCACAACAAGATCTCTTCCAATATGGGGGCACCTGATGATTTACACATTATTGTTTTAAAAACATTTTAAAAAGCCCTACTGCTTCAGGGCAAAAGCTGATCTAGTCCAGCCATCCTGTTTCCCACAGTGCCGCTGGGAAGTCCACAAGCAGGAAAGGATGGCATACTTCTCTCCCCATGCTGATACTCAGAGATATAGCCTGATCCTAGAGGTAGTGCATAGGCATAAATGCTACTAGCCAGTGATAGACCCATCTTCCATTAAAAAAAAACCTGGTGAATAATTGGTAGAGGCCACATTTTGACCTGCGGCCTGTCTATTCAGCATGCTATTTTGGAGCACCCCTTCCTTCTTTTTTAGTGTGGATACTTCATTAAAGGTGAATTCACAAATGCAGGCATCACTCAGTGAATGCAACGTCGACTAACATGGCCCTTCATGGACAAACTCCACAGTGAGACATTCCATACTACCACCTAACATCATTTCAAATGCAATGCATTTTAGTATTGTTTACACATTCAGCTACTAAATCACAGTGATATGAAATCTAGACATATACACCTGTGACTAAGATTCATCTTACTTTGCTTGCTTTGAAACCTTGCTTTGAAACCGAGCAGTTCTCAATCCAGCCATTGACCCATTCCTTTTCCTTCTCTGTAAAAGGTCTTTTTTCTCTGTTAAAAACAGTTTTACACTTGTCTACCTATTTAACAATCACCAGGAGCAGAGACTCCTGATATATTTCTTGGGGATAACAGTGGAATTTATTTGAGTATACCTAACACAGGCAATTTGGTAATTCCTCAGAGTCCTGCAAAGATCTTTTCTCCATCCCAATTTTTGCGTACCTTTGCATAGTTATATGTGTTGCAATGTACAAACTATCTTTTCACATTCCAGTGTTATTTTTTTAAAAATGACCTAATCAAACAACAGACCACATTTCCAAGAGAAGGCATGATACAAATACTGTGAACAAAGAACAGGCACAAGCAATAAGAGACAACTGAGCAATGAGAGACAACAAGACTGAAATATGAACACAACCACAACATGCTTACTCAGAAGTGGCAGTCACTGATGCTCAATTTATACTGAAGGCATGAACTGTGTATGTATACATGCATGCGCATTACAGGTTAAAGCAACTGAGGGCTCAGTCTTAACCTAGGCTGACATAAGCTAAGCCAGACGTGAGCCACCCTCCCTGACTCCGAGAGTAGTCCAAACACACTTTACGGTGGCCCTTGTGCTGGCCAAACGTTGCTGGTTTAGCTTATGCCGGCCTAACTCCAGTTTAGGATTGCGCTCTAAAGCAAAGCTGTTCTAACCACCAGGCACCCCGTAGCTGGTATTCTGAGGCAACAGCTTCACTTCTACTGTAGCAGAAGGGGGCAGGAGGAACTGTACTCCACCTTGGTGTGTAAAATTATGTTGCTCTCAAAGAAGGAAGGATGGCGGGGGCATGTGCGAGGGATGAAGATTGAATGAAACAAGCAATAGTCACACAATGTCACAGTCCTAACAGAAGAAAGAAGAAAACTAGCAGGCTTGTTGTGTTTGGGAATAGATGAGCAGCAACAGCATCTCAGCACTACAGCAGGATCTGATGAAGGACAGTATCTGTCCTGTCCCCCTCTCCTGTTACCACCACCACTACGTAGCACTGACTGACGTCAATCTGAACCAACTTTCCTGATGGAACTTCATATACTGATAACTGTAGATATCACACATATACTTAACGTGGCATAAAAAAGCTCTTGCATTCAGAACTCCTTGGTTCCATTCAGTTTTGGAAGGAGATGGGTGGGACTGGAAACTGGTTTACTACTTCACAGTGAAGACCCAAGTCTAAAGGCATGCAGGCTACCAAATGAATTAAATATTCATTGCCCTCCCAGGATTAACAATGAACAGATGATTCACATGAATAGTGTGTGGGAGAGGCTCAAAGGCAATTAAGCTTCATAGGTAAAAATACTCTACAAATCAAGATGTCAGGATTTTATAGTCAACTAGGGAAAGGTAGAAGGTCTAGCATTGTGGGGAATCTCAAAGTACGAGGTAGGCTTCCTTATGAAAGACTGTTGCTACAGGAGACTCAAACCCCATCCTGTCTCCACTCCACAAGGAATGCTTAGAGGCCAAGGAAGGAAGAGTGCTGGCATCATTCTCTCAGTTACCACAAAAGATAACATCCTGGCTAGAAGCCAAAGTGGCATGGGGGCTCCAATGTGCTTCCTTTGGAACTAAACCACTCATTCCTTTCCTGTCCCAGGAATCGCCTTCATGCATTTGTGATCCTTCACTTAGATTCTGCAGGGAGCGGAGGAGTGGCAAGCACCACTGCTCTGAGCCCATTCGGTAAGCACAGTGACAACATTTAATTGCAAGTATCCCAAGGGAAGAAGTACGCCACACTGGCATGGACCATATGCCTGGTGTTAATAGCTTTAATACTCCTATTCTCCTGCCTGTCCATATAGCTAGCAATATTAGGGCGCAATCCTATGCAGCGCTAAAATGGCGAGGCCGACTCGGCAGCGCCATATCCAACGCTGCATAGGAGAGGCTGGAGCGCCCACCACCACCACGGCAAGGGAGCATTCGCTCCCGTACTGTAGGGGAGCAGTGGTGTCATTCTATAATGAACTAACGGAACGGTGGGCGGGACTTACCACGTGATTGGCTGCGCGGTTCTGACGCGTCGCCACTGTTCCGAGCCCCGCGCGGGCACCCCTGGCTTCGGAGGGGGTGCCCGCTTGCCTGGGTGGCGCGCTGGGTGCTGCGGAGAGCTGCGGAGGGGCGCACCACCCGGAAGAAGCCGTCCGCGGCGGAACAGCAGGCGGCGACGTGTCGCGGGGCCCCTGTCAATCAAGGGGTAAGTCCCGCCTGCGTTCCGGTACTTCATTATAGAATGACACCACTGTAGGGGAGGCTCCAGCCTCCCCTATGTGCTCCTTGGATCTGCGCCTGCTAAAGAGCGGGCGCAGATCCGAGGAGACCATGCGGCCCGAATCAGGGCCTCGCGGACAGGCTTAGGATGTGGCCGTATGTCCACCTCCCAAGGCCGCCCACATCCTGCCCAAGTCCCACCCTGCCCCGGGCTCCCTCCCTCCCATCAATCCCTGTCCCAATATGGGACGGAGCCTTCCTTGTGCAGACCAGCTTTGGTCGAGTAGCGTCGGCTTCAGAGCTGGAGTGCCAACGCGGCGGTGCTGCTCGGTGCCTGCGCACTGGCACTCCACCCCTTGCGTCGACACAAGGGGAGAAGTAGGGTCGCACTGTCAGTTGTGGGATCGATGTAGGCATCACAGCAGATTTCCTGTTGGTGGTGTCATCTGAGGAGGAAAAGGGTGTCTGTGTTTCCTTCCTGCATTGCTCAGTTGTGAAGAACAGAAACAAACTAGGAAGGTGGGCAAGTGCTATTATGAGACAAGTTCTACACCAATGTAACTCAAGTTCTGAGCCAAGGTGGTTTGTTTTGACGTGTACAAGTTATGCAAGTTATAGAATAATCCTATGCCTGTTCACTCAGAAGACCCACTGAGTTCAATAGGACTTAGGACCAGATAAGGGTACGCAGGATTGCAATTTTAAGTACCCTTGTATACCTTAAAGCAGCAGTTCCTAAACGTATTGTGTCACGGCACCCTTTTTTTTGCAGCAGCTTCTTCTTCCCGGATCTCCAGGCACTGCCATCCTGGATCACGTGAGATTGCGCAAGAGCCAACATGGTGGCATCCAGGAGAGCTGGGAAGATGGCTGCCATCACCTTGGATATTGTGTGAATTGCACGAAATCTTGTACAAGATGGCAGCACCCAGGACAGCCAGGAAGAAGAGGCTGCCAGGGACACTCCGCAGTGCCCCTGTGAGTTCACTGTGCACAGTTTGTGAACCACTGCCTTAAGGGTTAGAGACTTGTTTATGAAAGCTGAAATTCTCAGGGTACTGAATTCTGTGCCTGGTGTATATTTAAGTGATACTTGTACAGATCTCTGAAATACACTTGCTTCTGTCCACTTTCAGTACAAGTGTGTGTGTGTGGGGGGGGTAATTTAGTAGCCCTGATTCTCCCATCCTCAAGTACATAAGACTGCCACTTGACACCACTGCTTTACATTCAACTGGCTTAAGGACTTAGGATTCCTATTTCTCAGTTGGGAGGTGGAATTGAAAGAGACAAATAGATTAAATCCACAATAGATGGGAGCCACATTCTCCCTAAGACTCTCTAGCTCAGACGAGAAAAGATTAGTGGAACATTTTCAACTGTTCCTCCATTTTGGCAGAAGATCACTTTCCCTTTCTGCCAAACCTACCTCATACGTGCGCTTGCCAGGGCAGGTCAGCTCAAAACAGCAATCTTTCCGAGCATCCTTGCGCAGGTGGGATGCCAGCTGGGCACGGTAGTTCTCAATGGCAAATTTGCCTTTTGGTTGCTTGCCTACACAACATGAGAATGAGAAGTCAGCACAGGCTCTGCATAAACTTCCAATCATCTGGTTTGCTTACTATCTGGGTCCTGCCAATTCCCTTTAAAGCAAAAGTGGTTGGGGATTAAAGCACAGCATAGGTGGGTGGGAGAAAACAGTCTCTCTGCAGCTGGTTTTTTTACAAGCATTCTTCTCCCAGTGGGAGTCATGAAGCTCCACTGGGAATCAAAAATAACTGAAAATGTTTGGGAGAGGCAGGGAACCAAGGAGGGTTCAGATCTTATCCTCAAATTGTGAAAGCCTATCTGATTCTACCACCACCACATCTAGCCTGGTAAGCCACTCTCTCACCTTCAACCCCCAAACCTGCAATACAATGGTGATGATCATTACCTAATTTACAGTGGCTGCAAGGATGACTGTGCTGTGATTGTGCTGCGGAGTGCTTTTAATATGTGAATTGTGCTATGTAGCTGCTAAATATTAATGAGATTGAAAATGCCCTTTGTGGGAAAAACTGATGGGCAAGACAGATTGTGGCCCAAGGTCCCTTGTACCCATTACATCTGCCACATGGAAGTTTTAAAGTAGTCCAGCGCACTTACCATATCAAATCAAAAGAATTCAAACGAAAGCCCTCTCAAC
>JAJKFI010000075.1:1989716-2026484 GCA_029204185.1 Lerista edwardsae | reverse complement strand
TCATTCACAACAGATGGACAACACAGGAATTGAATATGAATTGACCATTCAGAAGTGGTTGGTATGAAGATTGGTTTCAAAGATTTTTACCTTTGGATTTTTTTTCCAAGTATCCTTGCTTTAGAATGACTTCCAGTTCTTGGGTGGTCTTTTGCACGTTGTTCTCTGCTCCTGAGAAGGACAACTTTGGATTAGATATAAGAAATTAAGCTTTCCTGCTTGGGAACTTCCCCAAGGCAACACAAACAAAGAAATTCAGTGCTATTTTAGTCGAATCACTTCCTTGGCAATGCCCTCAAACCTTTTAGCACCGGGATGCACTTTTTAGAATGACAATCTGTCCGGGACGCACCAGAAGTTATGTCATGGCCAGAAGTGCCATCATTGTGACACTAGAGCCTACTGCTTTCCTGATAATACAGCAATAGGTTGGGCGATTTATCAGTCATTTTCCAAGAGCAAAGTGAATCAGAAAGAAAAAAAGCCTATTTACAACCTTGACACAAGCAACACACAGTCCTCCCCCTTTCCAGCATCCCATCTTCCCATCATTTCAATATGGCTGCTCTAGGCACTTCGCAACCCACCTGAAATTGGCTTGCAACCCACTGGTGGGTCTTGACCCACAGTTTGGGAACCACTGCCTTAATTCATGTCACAAGAGATGCAGCTGCTGACAAATGGCTTCTGAGGGTTGGACCTAGTATCACACTAATAATGCAATACCTGGACCAATCAAATGAGTCACCTGGATCACATGAGTTTAATTAACACCTGACAACAGTGCCACATCTCCACTGGAATCCAGGTCTATACAAGGCAAAGAATTTAGATTCAAGCATATGGGATGACATACTAGCCCCATTTTACCTGGGGAATTCTGTTATGTGTATGTGCACACATGAAATCCCAGTCACTGCTTGGCATACCTATTTGTCCCAGTTGGGAAACAAGAAAGTTCTGGGCTTTGAAAAGCTGTCACAGTGGGTTGACTTAAATGGTTCAACTGATGTGCCAACACCAGGATCCTTTGCACATATACTGTCACTGGATGCTTGCTTAAATGACTGTGAACGCAATCCTAAACTCGAGTTAGGCCGGCATAAGGTAAGCCAGCAAAGTTTGGCCAGCACAAGGGACACTGTAAAGTATGTTTGAACCACTCTTGGATTTGAAGAGACCAGCTCACAGACCGGAGCCATCTCCCTGACTCCGAGAGTAGTCCAAACACACTTTACGGTGGCCCTTGTGCTGGCCAAACTTTGCTGGCTTAGCTTATGCTGGCCTAACTCAGTTTAGGATTGCACCCTGTGTCATTATTTCAAAGTATATCCGGCTTCAAATACGATCAACTTTTAAGGTATTTTAAAGATGATGGCAGGAATTTACAGCACAATCTTATGCATGTCTATTCAGATATCCCATTGTGTTCAGTGGGGCTTACTCCCAGGAAAGAAAAGGTATGTACGGCAGCGATGGGATCTGCAGATTGAGAAGGGGAACGCTGGGCGGGACGTACGCAGGACTTCCACGTGATTGGCTGCCCGTCCGCAGCGTTCCGCGGCTGCCCTAGCCTTGGGGGGGGGCTGCCCCCGGTTGGCGTGCCCCACCGCTGCTCGCCCAGGCACTTGGCGCGCCCCCCACCCGTCCTCCGCGGCGAGCAGGAGCCCCCCCCCCCGAGGCCAGGGCAGCTGCGGAACGCTGTGGACGGGCAGCCAATCATGTGTAAGTCCCGCGTAAGTCCCACCCAGCGTTCCCCTTCTCAATTTGCAGATCCCATCGCTGACGTACGGGTACTATTCACGCTGGAAATTCTTTTTTTTAATCGCAGATATAGGTAATCTACCTGTGGTTTTTCAGTGATGAGGAAAAAAAAATCTTAAATCCTTAGAGACACACTCCTTGTTATAGTCAGATGTTTTAAGTTCTGTATTGAAAACAGAATCTGAATTAATCTCGACTCTGGTAGCAGTACAGTGTTGAGTTCCTGATACATAATGAAGCGAAAACATCCTCATTTCATAGTGCAACCCACTGCACACTGTGGATTAATTTAACACACATCTTGACAAATCAAGCTTGGACCTGTGAATCGATCTTGTGTCTGCCTCTGCCAGAGATTTACACCTGCTCTTAGACATTTACATAACCTTTTGCCTAGTCTGCTTATATTTCTCGTTAATTAGCTGAAAGCTGGAAATGCAGAGTTAATTAAAATGCTTTCCATTTCTCAGCAGGAGAACTTGGAAACCAAATTCAGATGTCTGTAACAGCAGCAGCAAAGCTGGCAAGACATGTTGCTACTCCAAGTAGACATTTTACATGATCCGAGACACACAACTTAGAATTCCTTGCAAGACTGCAAAAATTGCTGGGGTCTTAACTCTTAGCCCAATAGCCAGCTCCAGAATTCTCTGGAACATTGCAAATGCACACATAACAGTTTGATTGGCACCTCTAAAATTCATCAACCAACCACTTGCATTCCTCGCTAGTATAGACTGAGCTGCTTGCGGGCGAGGTTGGAGACAGGATGTTGTAATTATAGACAAACCATGCCTAGAGCATAAGGTTGCAATGTGTACGGATTCCTGGAGCTGTGAATAAGCTTACCTCAGGGTCCAAGCACTGTAACACATACAAGATTGCTATACTGAGATAGCAACCCTCTATTGCAGTGATTCTCAAATGTTCTAGCACCGGGACCCATTTTTTAGAATGGCAGACTGTCCAGGATCCATCAGAAGTGTCATCATTGTGATGCCAGAGCTGGCTGCTTTCCTCAAAGTGCAGCCATAAGTTGGGTTATTTCTCAGCCATTTTTCCATTAGCAAAGTGAATCAGAAAGGGGGAAAAAAGCCTATTTACAATCTTGGCACCACCAAAATAACTACACAGCCCTCTCCCTTTCCAGTGCCCCATCTTTCTATGTTTTCAATATGGCTGCCCTAGGTGCTATGCGACCCACCTGAAATTTATTTATTAATTTTAAAGATTTGTATCCTGCCTTTCCTTTGCAGGAGCAAATGATCAAGGCAGCTAACAATATAGAATCAAAAAGGAACAATACATAAAACAATTTTACAAAAGAAAAAAATGTAAAAAGGAGGAGGCAATAACATTTTAGAGGAAGGCAAACTACAAAAACCAAGTTATAGAGACACAGGAGACAGACAACAGACAGACAATGACACATCACACAAATGCATGATGGAACAAAAATGTTTTGAGACCCTGCTGAAAGGCCATGATGGAGGGGAAGATTCCGAGTGCCTCTGGAAGGGAATTCCATAATTGTGGCACCACCACAAAGAAGGCTTGCCCCCGTGGCACATTCTCTCTAACTTAGATAAAGATGGCACCTGATGGAGAGTCCCTCAGATGACCTAAGAGAGCAGGTTGGAATGTATGGGAGAAGGCGGTCCTTTACCTAGACTCAAACCATGAAGGGCTATAAAAGTCAATACCAGTACTTGAATTAGGCCTAGAAATGAATGGGCAACCAGCGCAGTCATCAATTCCTACCCCAGTACTTCCCTGGAATCCCCCTTCCATTAATGTCCCTGCTCCAGTGAGGCTCTTTAGGTCATTGGCATGCACCGGCAGCCCATGCATGATCGCAGTGGCTGCCACACCAATGGCCTAAGCCTTGAACTGATTGAGTGGGAGTTCCACTAGCATTAAGCCCAGATCTGATTGGGCTATAAGACATTTCTGTAATAAGCAGTGATGGCTAATTGATGTTTCTAGAGCTAGAGAAGCAATGTCAAACCTGCCTTTGGGGTAGGGGCTGAGTCCCATGCTTTGCCTGCATGCATGCATAGCAGAGAAGAAGCAGCTGGAATGTAGACAGTGAAGGAAACCCAAGTAAGAGTTTTGGCAACCAGTGGTATGGTGGCTTGTTTTGGGGGGGAACTCATGTAACTTTGAAGAGCAGTACTGTCTGCTGGGGGGTACTCCCTGCTCCCCATTCAGTTTGTATACAGTCCACCCACGTCTTATGCAAGGGCTAGAAGCACATAAAGCCAAAATTGCACATAGACAAAACTCTCTTAAATCCAACAACTACGTACTGTCTCTTTAAAAACTAAAAGCATAGTATGAGAGACACACGGGGACAGCAGCTTCATTCTCTCATCTCAGGCTTGCTCCAGGGGAATCCGCCTCCTCCCCAAACTCCCAGGAGGTCAAGAATTCTTCCCTATGGAGCGTGCTACTCGCTACAAGAGTAAATGTACTGGACTCCTGCAGAAGCTTTGGCACTGTTCCATGTTGTAGCTAATTTATACTGAACCAAACCTCCCCCCCCTCGCAACTATCTCCCTGGGGGCCATGTTCAGCAGCTATTTAAGTACGAATCCTCTACCAGAAGGGGTTCCTTCTTGTTTTGCTAAGCGGCTCTCTCTTAACACGCCAATTCATCCATGTTGTCAAATTTTCCCTTCCTCCTCTCTTCCTTCACAGGACTATTTTCATTTTAGAGTTTTATGACTTGGTAAAACTCTGGGGGTAGCCATAAATCCTTGCAAATGCGTCTCGAGGTGAGCATGAGGCACAACTGCAGCAGCCAAACATAAGAGTTCATTTGTGTATAAGTCACCTCTACTCCACCCCATCTCGCACTAGGGTCTTTATTAGGGGAGAACAGAAGCTTTTCTTTTCTTGCTCCATAAGTGAAAAATCCAGCATTAAGCCCTACTTTGAAGACTAGGATTTTCTCCAGACACGCAACCAGCTGCTCATGGTCAAGACTGGGCACCAGAACACACAACTAGTAAAGCACAAAAAAATCCCCTGGGAACAGCAGCCACTTCTGCTCCTAGGGAACTCCCATGCCAACAGTGGAAAGCCAGGCAGGTAGACAATTGCTTTCCACTTTGGAAAATGGTGTAGTAATGATTGGTGTTAGATTTGTTAGTGACCGTGCTGTGCGTTTGGGATGATTTGGCCTTCTTGCATAGCATGGAATTTGGATAGCTGGCTTTTAGTCCTTTAAAGAAGCAGGCAGCTATATTATACAGCAGTACTACACAGGCATGTCCCGGTATCTGTAGGGGTTCTGTTCCGGGCACCTACCCTCACCCCCAGTGGATACCTGAAACTGTGAATACTGGGGGGCATCTTTTTAAACATAGGGAACATCAATGGGTTTGCTGCAACAAGGTAAAAAAAGAGATGGGTTTACTGTTCCCCTATCCTTTTAGTGGTGTCCCACTATCGATGGTATCTGTGGATAACTGAAACCGTGGACACTGAATCATTGGATACTGGGGCATGCCTGTAATTTCTGACAATCCCATCCTACTCATTGATCGAACTGCTATGACAGACATGGAATGTTCACAAGCATTTTAACCAGTGATATCATTCAAGGGGAACGGACCAGAACGGGCGTTCCGGATCCTAATGGGCTCCGTGGCTGCTTCCGGTTTTTTTTTGTTTTTTTTTTCAACATTTGAATTTGAACTCAAAAGTGAGTTCCTGTTCCTAAATCATTTGAATGACACCACTGATTTTAATCCCTTGGGAAGTCAGCAAATAGAACGTTGACAGTTGATGCAAGTTTTGTAAGGGATGTGAAGGACAGTCTGGTTGGGAAAAATCTTACACAAGGGCATGGTAGCATGTATGTTCTCTTATCAGAAGGTAGGAACAGAGTAAGAGGGAAGGGTGAAAGCAAGAAAAATGAATGGGAAGAGGATCCAGAAGCAGAATACCTGAAGAAAGTAGAAAGAGGGCTAAGACATGAGACTCGAAACAAAGCTGACTGATGTCTAAGTGGGGAAGAGATGACAGTACAAGAGAGGACAAAGAGAAAGATGGGCTGAGTGACCCCAGCCAGGACACATCTAAAAAGCATGATGAGTTTCAGGTATTCATTTGAACAAACCAGTCAAACCTTATATTAGTACTCTAGTCTGGAATTCTTTGCTTTGCAGTGTGCCAGACACGCTCAGGTTTGAAATCGCACTCATCCCACTTTCCAGGACAGATGAGTAAGGCGGGATCTTGTTACATGGCAGAGTATCCAATATGCCAAAACCATTTATCATATAAACAAAGAGAGAGGAATTGCTGTAGTGTACCAGCCAAATCAAGAGATCATCAAAAGCTATTGCATTACCCTCTTCTTGCAGTTAAATCAGGATTCAAGCCTGTCAGAGCCACATACTCCTTATCTGGAGGTTTATCTGTAAGATTAAGTGTGAAGTTTCACATGAATTCAGCTCCCAGAGGTGGAAGACGGGTCTTTGGGAATCAGTGGTAGAACATCTGCTTTGTGCACAGAAGGTCCCAGGTAGAATTCTTGGCATGCCCAGCTTTGTCTGAAACTCTGAAGAGTCACTACCAGTGTAGACCAGTGATTCTCAGTGGGTCAGGAACAACTTGGTGGGTTGCAACCTGAAATCAAATGTGTTGCGGAAAGCTGGAAGCATCAGACCTTACTCTTGCTATATTCCTTTTGTGAGTGTTCGAATTTTCAAGTGAGTGAGCTTTTTAAAATTTTGTTTTTAGTTCAGTGCTTTTATATAATGTGTTGTCCTAATCTTGCTTTCTGTTAGGGATGTTTCATGGTTGTACAATTGCTGCAGACTAAAAATGACAGTTTGTATTCCACGAGTGTCATTTTATTATGTCACAGTGATGGCACTTCTTGCTTGATTATGGGTGCCACCCTAGGTGCCCTCTAGTGTCAACGCTATGGGGTAGCGGCAACACTATGCACAGAGTGCCAAAGTGGGAGCACTGAATGGCACCCTCGTGTCGGTGCTCTCACTCCGAGACCAGCACTGCAGGCAGCGCGGGCCTCAGAGCGCCCATGCTCAGTTCCCTCTGCGCCAGCTGAACCTGGCTGGCAAAGAGGCGTGCTGAGCCAGGATGGAGGGAGAGAGTGGGCAGGGGAGGGTGGGCTGTGGGCGGGTTGGGAACAGTGATGTCATGCAGGGGGTACACGGGGGTACACGAGTACCGGTTTCTAGGATTACAGCTGGCCCCGCCCATTCGCCCGCCCGCCCACTCGTCGACTCCGCCCTCTGCAACATTTGAATTTCCTGCATGTTTGAGTTGCCTGCATGTTCTCAGAGCCAGGCAGGCAGGCAGGCAGGCAGCGAGCGGAGCCTTTCCTTTCCTTGCCACTGAAAAATGAGTTGCTCTGGGGTTTTAACATGATGCCAGGCCTCCTTAACATGTTCTGGGGGTGCTGTGGAATACTGTTGCAACTGTTGGGTCAGTTTAAAATCATCTGAGGCCTCAAAAAGGGCTTTTTCATGTCACTTCCTGCCACGACATCACTTCTGGCTTATGACATCACTTCCGGTGGGCGGGTCCTGACACGTGCCAATCAAAAGTGAGTACCTGTTCCTAAATCATTTAGATGACACCAGTGGTCGGGAAGTGCCGGCTCAGGAGGGAGCCATAAGGCTGAATCCAAGGCCTCATCCTGGGGCCACACAGTCTCCTCAGCTCTGCATCTACTGTTTAGAGCCGAGGAGCACATACGGGAGGCTGGCACCTCGCCTACAGTAAGGGTGCGAATGTGCCCTTGCCACAGGGAGGCTCCAGGCTCCCCAAAGCAGCTCTGGGTATGGCGCTGGCCAACCGGCCGGCCTAGCCATTCCAGCACTGTTTAGGATTGCGCTGTATGTCACTTCTGGCTATGATGTCACTTCCAGGATAATGACATCAATTCTGATGGGTCCCATCATGAGTGCCATTCTAAAAAGTGGGTCTGATGCCAAAAAGTTTGAGAACCACTGGTGTAGAGAATACTGAGCTTAATCTAGGAATAAATCTGAACAATAATCTAGGAACGTGCAGTGAGGACCAGTCCTGGCACAGCCACTTGAATACTCTGCCCCGCCCCTGGAAATGAATAAAAAAAACTTCATTTCTTCTTTCCCTGCTCAGCTACATGCCCCCAGAGGCAGCTCTATAGCTGCCTCCCTTGGACCAGGTCCCTTCATGCAGGTGCCCTGCTGTTTTCACGACTTTCTTTGAACTAAGGCAATTCTGCCAGCTGCCTCCTCAGGGTCATTCCGCGTCAAATCATCACACTTAAGGACATTTTTCTACCTCACTGTTGGGATGTTGGAATATTGGCAAGCCCCTCTGATTGAGACGATTAGCAGACCCCTCTGCGAGGCACGCCCGGACATGGGTCTTGTCGCATTTTAAGCACAGGGACTTTCCAACATACAGTTCCAGCACCTCACCATGTCTCCAGTACAGGGGCTTTCCAGTACACGCGTTCAGCACCTGTTTCCTGAGCACGTCTCAAGTGCATTCAAAGTTCACTTTGCTAAGAGGGCAATATTTACATAGCTTTCCTATATCCATTGTTGCTGAGGCATTGTTGCTGAGGTTTGAGCTAATTCAGACATAATAGTGCTACTGCATATTTGTGACGTAAAACAGCTTCAATAAAAGGGAACCTCGAGAAGACACTCAAGGCGATTCCGATACCAGCACAAAGTCTGATGTAATTCCATCGCCACACCTCATGTTCTTAGGTTTTGACGAAACTTGTCATACTTAAAAATCCTATATAGTTATTGAAGAAATGCATATTTTTTTTAACTTACAGAGAAAAAATATATTTAAGTCGACTAGGTCAACTGGTGCTCTGGTCGAGAAAGAGAGACCGGATTCGTTGACGTGCTGAATGACTGTGCCTTAGAGCAGCTAGTCATCGAGCCCACCAGAGGACAGGCGACTCTGGATTTAATATTGTGTGGTACTCGGGACCTAGTTAGGGATGTAAGTGCTACTGAGCCATTGGGGAACAGTGACCATGCTGCGATTGGTTTTGCCATGCATGTCCAGGAAAGAGTGCAGAGCAAATCTGACACAAGAACCCTTGACTTTCAAAGGGCAGATTTCCCTCAGATGAGGAGGCTAGTTAGAAAGAAATTTAAAGGGAAGGTAAAAAGAGTCCAGTCTCTCCAGGCTGCATGGAGGCTGTTTAAAATAACAGTAGTAGAGGCCCAGCGGAAGTGTATACCGCAAAGAAAGAAGGGCTCGACAAAGAAAGAAGGTCCAGGACGGTGCCTGCATGGCTGACAAATAAAGTTAGAGAAGCTGTAAAGAGCAAGGAAGCTTCTTTCCGTAAATAGAAGTCTTGCCCCAGTGAGGAGAATAAAAAACAACATAAACTCTGGAAAAAGACAAGTAAGAAGGTGACACGGGAGGCCAAGAAAGACTTTGAGGAACGCATGGCTAGCAACATAAAGGGGAATAATAAAAGCTTCTTCAAATATGTTAGAAGCAGGAAACCTGCCAGAGAGGCGGTTGGCCCACTGGATAGTGAGGGAGGGAAAGAGGAGATAAAAGGGGATTTGGAGATCACAGAGAAATTAAATGAATTCTTTGCGTCTGTCTTCACAGCAGAAAAACTTGGGCAGATACCGAACAACCCTTCCTAACTAAGGAATTAAATCAGATAATGGTTAATAAAGAAGATGTTTTAGATCAATTTGATAAATTACATATAAATAAGGCACCAGGCCCAGAGTTTATGTTGTTTTTTATTCTCCTCACTGGGGCAAGACTTCTATTTACGGAAAGAAGCTTCCTTGCTCTTTACAGCTTCTCTAACTTTATTTGTCAGCCATGCAGGCAGAAGATTTAGCCGAAGGGCAGAAGATTTAGCCGAGAGGGTTAATGCCTCCGTTTGCCCGAAGATAACACCTGAAGATCTCAAGGTCGTGAGCTCGGGACTGCCAGAAGTCTCTGCGAGCAGCAGACCTTGGAAACTGCGGCTGATTAAAAGCTGAGTTTCAGCTGCCTCGTGGGAGGAGGAGTGTGCTGAAATCAGCTGCATCTCTGGTGGCAGCAGGGAAGCCTCATCAGCCAGCAGACGACAGACGGGTGGCTAAAGAAAGAAGGCTAAATCCAGAAAGAAAGATCTGTAGGAGTGTTGTTCTTGGAAGATAGAACATTCTGTAAATTGTAAAAACCTTCGGGTTTGTGAGAAAGTCTGCCTATGTAAACCGCCTTGAGTTCAATCATTAGAGAAATCTAGTGATATTAAGAAAGGCGGTAAAAAAAGAAAAAAAAGAAAAGAAAAGATGGTATACACCCAAGAGTTATTAAGGAACAAGAACCAAGTTGCTGACCTCTTAACTAGAGTATGCTACTTGTCCTTTCAAACAGCCACAGTGCCAGAGGATTGGAGGATAGCCAATGTCACATCAATCTTTAAAAAAGGGAGAAGGGGGGACCCTGGAAACTACAGGCCGGTCAGCCTAACGTCTGTTCCGGGTAAGATGGTGGAAAGCCTCATCAAAGATAAAATCCTAAAACACGTAGAGGAGCAAGTATTGCTGAAGGAAAGTCAGCATGGCTTCTGTAAGGGTAAGTCTTGCCTCACGAACCTTTTGGAATTCTTTGAAAAGGTCAACAGGCACGTGGATGTGGGTGAAACTGTGGATATCATATACCTGGATTTTCAGAAGGCGTTTGACACTGTTCCCCACCAAAGGCTGCCGAAGAAACTTCACAATCAGGGAATAAGAGGGCAGGTCCTCTTATGGATTCAGAATTGGTTGAGGGCCAGGAAACAGAGAGGGGGGATCAATGGGCAATTTTCACAGTAGAGAGAGGTGAAAAGCGGAGTGCCCCAGGGATCTGTCTTGGGGCCAGTGCTTTTCAACATGTTCATAAATGACCTGGAGACAGGGATAAGCAACGAGGTGGCCATGTTTGCGATGACACAAAACTTTTCCGGGTGGTGAAGACCAGAAGGGATTGTGAAGAGCTCTAGAAGGATCTCTCCAAGTTGGGGGAATGGGCAGCCAAATGGCAGATGCATTTCAAAGTAGACAAGTATAAAGTGATGCACATTGGGGACAAAAAACAAAACTTCACCTATAGGCTTAAGAGTTCTGAGCTGTCTGTGACAGGTCAGGAGAGAGATCTTGGAGTGCCGGTGGACAATTCAATGAAGGTATCGACCCAGTGTGCGGCAGCAATTAAGAAGGCCAATTCTAGGCTTGGGGTAATTAAAAAAGGGGTTGAGAATAAAACAGCCAATATTATCATGCCATTGTACAAATCAATGGTAAGGCCACACCTGGACTACAGAATGGGTTTAATAATTTGTTTAGTTTTAAAAAATTCAATTAAAAAAAACAGGACCCTGCCTGTTTTTCATTGGAAGCCAGCCTAACCAAGCTAGCCTGCTGCATCCCCAGCGATTCCTGATAAGGCACTCTGCCTTTTTTTCATAGGGAGTCAGCCATGATGGTAGTGAATCAGGTGTTAGTAATGTGTATTACAATACCTCCCTGTGTATTGTAATGTGTGTGTCTGTAATGCTTAACTCACTGACTGTGCTGGAGAAGAAAGGAGCACAGCAGAAAGGCAAGGTCCTTTCTGGAAAACAAAAAAACTTGTTGGGTCCTTGCACTTTTTTTAAAAAAAACCATCTTGTTGGGTCTGTTGAGGCTTACCTCCCCTGACTACATGTCCCTGCAATGCTCTAACTTGGTCTAAGAAGACCCATTCCTATTTCACATGCTCCTCTGGTGGAGAGAGATTGCTGAAGAGTTGAAGGAAGATTCGTCCTCTTACTGGCAAACCACAGTCTTTAAAGTGATTGTGCAGTGGACTTCAATGACAAGCACATGGTGATTATGTAATCAGCACATGCCTGCACCGCTCACCACAGCTGAACGCCCTCCTTTCACAACCTCAGTTGCTGGTAAAGAGCAGATGCCCTCCCTACTCCAAAAATGCAGAAAATCTGGATAAGCTGTCCAGTATCTGACCTTCCCTAAACCATCGCCCAATCCACTGCCTAAGGTCATGCCTTTGGACTGGTTCTTGGAAGGGCCAGCTTTGCATCAACAGACGAATACCAAAGTGTGCCTCTTTTATTGAAGCCCCTCCCCCTCCCCCTTGTGCTGAAGCCTGCAAATCTAAATGTCATTTTGCAGTGCACATTTATAATTACCAAACACGGGCCTGGTATGCAGGGAGAAATCTGCCAGTATGAATATTAACATTAATGTGCCCAACACCAGCTCGCCTATCCCGCTGGCAGGAGCATAAAAAATGCTTGAGTGAAACTTTTATTTAGACGTTAAAAGATTTCAAACCTCAGCAGGGGTGACAGAGGCAGCCCCTGCGAGTTCCCATCACTGCTCGCGTTCGAATTGAATTACACCGGGGGGAAGGCAGAGAGCTGACAGTGAGCTGCCGCACTTATTTAATCGCATTTGCTATCAGTACATTGTCAGCATGGGGCTTCCCCTTAGCATCCTCCTCCAAGAAATAAGGCTGCAGAAAAAGTCAGGGCACACTTGCTCCTTTTGCAGAAGCCAAAAACAAGAATTTTGTCCTACCAGAATCCAGGCACTAACTGGTTGATTAATCTAAGCTGGGGTTATTTTATTTTTAAAAAGACGGCTACCCTTAACCCTGGCTCTGTGTGAAATCTTACCCTTTATTTCCACAGACTTTTCTGATTTGCCCCCCATCTGCACTCCCTGAAATTTGTATCCATGGATAATCTGCAGAATGCCTGCAATATCTTTGCATTCCTGAACAATCTAACTTCTACATTTTCCCCCCTGAAAAAAAACCTGATTGTACAAACTGATGTACATTATAATATTATGCTGTATGTTGACTAGTTATCATTGGGAATGCACAACGGAATGCATATCCTATTGAGACTAATATGCTGACAGACACCCATGCTTAGGTGTACATAAAATGTATGTTCATTGTTCAGTCTGTTTCCCCTTTCTACCTTGTTTCTGTAGTTTCTTTGCACATCTGGCTGCTAATTATGTCTTTCCAAATGGAATGGATAGAATTGGACAAAAGGAAGGTTCAGGACAATTTCCCACACTAGTGGAACAATATCCACATGAAAATTGAACTTGGTGGATTATAGTAGTATCCTTTTTGCTGTCATAGCCATCAAGATAATCCTAACCCAGGTCTTAAATTTGCTGAGCTATCAATCTGAAACAATGACTCCTGGGGTTATATATAAACATAGCTAACTTTAAGTCAGGACCAATACAATAGTTTTCAATTATCAAAATAATCCTAAATCCTCCAAATAATTGTATTTGGCCCTACAAAATTTTAATCACGTTATGGCTAAAATGTTTTGCTCATATCTCATTTTTAACACAGTGTAGTAATTTCAGTGTACATTACATGTCTAAATGTTATTGTATTGTTCTCTCATCCTAGGTCTACAAAGGCAAACTGACAGCTTGCCTCCAGAGGGAATCTTTTTGGAAGCCCCATAATTTCTCAGCAGATCAGACCTTGTGCTATTCAAGAACATGTGTTCCATATATGAAGCACATGTTCTTGCTACTAGGCAATGGCCAACTTGATTATAGAACCAGAAGATCCATGAAGAGCTTTTGTTGTTCTGTATTTGTCAGGACTGTTCTGTTCTTCAATCAGAAATCCAAGGGCAAGAAGTTTGCCGTGCCTGCACATTACCTTATCTCATCCTGACACCCGTCTGTTCTTTTCTTTGAACTTCCAAGGAAGGCCTGCTTTTTAATTGTGGAATGTTACTGTCCCCTCACAATATTTCTGCATAAGACTAGCATGCTCTTGTGGTATACCAGATAATGATCTCAACAAACGTATCAGTGGTGCCAATCCCCGTGGCGATAAATAAACATTCCCCTGCAACTGTTTGTTCCTAAAGCAGACATTTCTGCAAATGGCTGAGGGAGAGATTTTTACACCAAAAAATATGTACAACATTAAATCTCCTCTTGTTGCTTTCTGTGCTCCTGCACCAAACTGCATCATACAGCAGGCCAATAATTCCCTATATAATTACTCCTCAGCTATCCATTGGGGGGAGTTTCAGGTGTTGTTACTATTACCTTTACTTACTACTCTAATGTTTCAATACCTTGAGATTATGGAGTGGAGGACAAGATAAAGAACTATTTCAAAGAAAAAGATAGCAGGAGGTGGGAAAGGAATGTAATATAAGGCTCAGCATATGGATCACCTGAAATTGATCCTACACATAAAGTTAATTTTATTGCATTGTTCACTGGAGTAAATAAGAAAAATGTATGAGATGGGATCAGGCAGAAATATTTTATGTGGACATTTTTGTAAGAAGCTAGTAAGCAGAAATTCCAAAAGTGAGGGCATCAACAGGAAGTTAACTACATTGAGTCAATGCTTGGATGACAATCAATGGTAGCAAATCATATGGGAAAGAGTTATTTAAGTGACAAATTTATCACTGTGACTTTGTGTTTTGCATGCGTAAGGGCAAGTTTAAATTGAGCTTTTTCTATTTTATTTTTAAAATTTATATACCACCATTGCAGTCCAAAGGCTGAAAATCAACACACTTCACAATAAATTATAAAATAAAAACCATTATTTCTGTGGCTCTGTTGTGCTGACTTAATGCATTTGATCCCAACATACCACATATTACCTGCGTACAGCTTGTGCTGATTGTCTGGTAAGCCACATGGCAGCCCAGAGAAGTTGCAGGACCAGGCAGGCCATACAATTCATAACTTTATGCCTCAGACTTGAACTAGTTTCATAATCCTTCCTTCTACCCAGGAACTCTGGATCCTATGGTTCTGTGAGACAGATCTAGTGATATGTGCCGAGTCTTTGGGATGGACAGATTGTAAATTTAAACAAGCACAGAAATGGAATTTTTTCTTAAGATATCACTTCCTTGCATTTTTGCTTTTGTAACAACAGTGTCAACAGCAGGCTTCTGGTGCCCTGGAGCAAGACTTGTTTTGGAGCCTCTTATCTGCCCATAGCACAATGGATACTACCACTGTCACAAAAAAATGAAAGGTTGGTTTCAATGGTTGTTCCGGCAAAATATGTCCTCTGATTAGTGTGACCCTCAGTCAGCATCTGATATGGCCAATCTCGGATGCCACTCCTGGCAATTCGGCACCAAGCAGGCAATTCAGGAAGCTACAGTACACACATGCCCCAAACAGAATAGCCTCTCTTCTTGCACACCACCTATTATAGATCCTTTCCCTGCTGACTGGTGAACTTGAACAACTGCAAATCACTTGAATTATATGTACTTACACAAAAACATGGGTGTTTAAATCTTCAGTTTGCTCTCAAGAGTTAAAAACAATGCACATGAGATTTTCTTTTGGCTTCTGGTTTAATATGAGGCAGTAGAGCCTGCCAATATATTTATTTGTTATATTTATATCCTGCCCTTCTTCTAAGGGATTCACGCCAGCATGCATGGGGCTTCTCATTTGACCCTCACAATAGCCCTGAGAGATAGATTAGTCTCAAGGTGGAACTACATGTGGAACCATGTCTTTGAACAAAAGTTACCACCAAACAGTAGGAAAAAAGTGAGATGGGGAAATTTCCAGGACAGAAGAAGTAGGCAGGACAGGGCGACAAACTCTTCTCCTGTGCACCTCATTTCCCCTGCAGTTCCTTCTGTTTTATTCCATACCTAGTTCAAGTCTAAGATCCTAGTTGGGAGAAAAGCAGCAGAATGAGAGATTGCAAAGTCCTTTGCTGGGAAAAGTAAGCAGATCTGGGTCTATGATGTGCCTAGTTTGGAGAAGGAAATTCCTGGGAACTCTACATATACCACATTGTGTGCCATAACATATAAAAACAGGTTTGCAACAGAAAACAATAGAACTGAATTTACATTACACTTTCAAGATCCCCTTACCAATTTTGCCCACACAGCCAAATATTCAACAGTTCCATTGATAAATGTTCTTTTATATAAATTTTTGTATATTGTCCATATAAGTGCAATTTAGAAGTTAAAAACCCAGAAGAAATTAATTCACAAAGAAAAGGTCAAGGGCACAATCCAGCATGATGGTCTTCTAGGCGAGTCTACCTAAAATGAATGCAAAGCATTATGATGTGATTTGTCTACTGAGAATGAAGCTTCAGCAGGAAAACAATCTTGGTATATTGTGTTCAAAATGGAGCCTGCTGCTTAATACTGAGTTGTAAAACAGACTCTCTGACTTAATAAAGCAAGGAAAACCGAGATCCGTTAAACCAAGAATGTGGCAACATCAGCAACTACAACAGACTAATCTTTTTATACATTAAGTTTGTTCTTTTGAAAACTTTGTAAGCCACCTTGGCATTTGCCTCGACAAGGGAAAGGCAGGTTATATAAATTGTCCACATAAATAAATAACCTTTCCCTTCTCTACACTACCTTCTCTACATTTTTATCCCACAATGGCTGTAGCAAATATGTGAACCAGTTAAGAGAAACATCAAGGAGCTGTGGCTTCATCAAAATGACTCTTGCATATGCAACAGGTGATGGTCAGTTACCTGTTGATCTGTGGCCAGTTAATCTAGGCTCAACAAAGGCTAATGCTTGACAGTGATTATTTGTCACTAGAACTGACCCACCTCTAACTAGTCTGTAGTGTGTAACAAACCAAGTGGAACCAGATACTAGTTACATTCTGCCTTCTTGCCTGAGAAATCTTCTTGCCCGAATGTTTCTCAAATTGTGGGTCAGGACCCACTAGGTGGGTCGTGAGCCCACTTCAGGTGGTTGGGGAGTACCTAGGGCAGCTATCATTGAAAATGTGGGAAGATAGGACAATGGAAAGAGGGAGGCCTGTGTGGTTATTTTGTTTGTGTCAAGGTTATAAACAGGCTTTCCCCCCCCTTTCTGATTCACTTTGCTATTGGAAAATAGCTGAGAAATAACCCAACTTATTGTTGCATTCTCAGGAAAGCTGCAGTTTCTGGCATCACAATGATGGCACTTGCAACTATGACATGAATTCCTGTGGGTCCCAGACATATTGTCATTCTAAAAAGTGGGTCCAGGTGCGAAAAAGGTTGAGAACCACTGATCTAAACTGTGCATAAGCCTTGGGAGATTTCCATTCCTACAACTTTCCATCCCTGAGTTGTTACTAAACAAAACACTTTTTATTGACTTAGAGACATAACGTTTTAAAAGTTCACTTTTTGCTTTTGTTTCTGCTCAAGCAATTGTGATGCATGTTTAAAAGTTAAAACAATTTTGTGAAAAATGAAGGGAGTGGGGGCGGAGGAGAGGAGTACACAGGAAATTCAAAGAAGAAGGTGGTTGGTTGCTTCTGGCTCTGAAAGGTCTCTAAGATGGTAATTGCAAAGCTAAAAAAAACCCTCTACATCTCAATATCTATTTGCATAGCTCATTACCTCAAGCGGTGCACCCTAGCAAATAGGAAAAAGTAGAAAGAAAAGGAAGGTTTAGCACCAAGAAGAGTTGGGAAGATGGTATAGAAACAGGGCCATCACAAAAGCCTTAGCCACTCCAACAGAAAGTTTTGCTCTAAACTTGTGCCTTGTGGGCACTCTGTCTGTACTGCCAAAGAGTTTAAAGCTATAGGTAGCATGAGTGGGGGACGAAATCTTTTTCAGTGATGTATATACCTCATTCTCTTGTTTCTTCTCTTCTCCCCCCAAACATAACATTATGTCAGTCCTTCAACCCGCTGCGCTACTGGGACAACATGATTTACTATGTGAAAAGGCAAACCCTATATCACCCTATAATGAAAACATTAAAGTTAATGCGTCATAAGTGAGGAATTTATTACCATTAACTCCAATAAACAGTTATAAAACACCCGTCCTTTCCTGTCCAGAAGACGCAGGACTTCATTAAGCTCAACTTACTTTGCTCAATCTTCACTAGACCGGTCATGTGTGCTCTCGAACTGGCCACCATTTATTGTTAAAGCAGACTGGCTCATTTTCCGGGGGAGTGAGGAAAGCTCAAAGCGCCTCCCCCCTGCCTCCCCTATCCTCCATTCATTTTGTTCCACAGGCAGCTCTGAGCAGACGGATGGGAGAGAAAAGTTCACGCGACGCGTGTCTCAATGGGCTTATTTAAACACCACTGAAATATATGCTCGATGAAAGCTGGCTTTGCCTCAGCCTGTAAGTCATTACTCAGGAAAGGTTGATGAATAAGTAATAACATATGGGCAAGCTGTGTGGTGACACAGCCAATGTACTGGCTCACTTCAGGGTGTCTTTTGGTCGAATATTTGCTGCCAGCACCTGCAGGTCCAAGACTTAAGGGTCCTTCGGGTCCAGGGATATAGGCCTCAGCCACTGTAAGAGGCCTGAGAAACAGAAGGCTCTTTCCATCCCTCACGCAGAGTCTTCTCAGGTTTTGATTGGCTAACATACCAAGCTTGGTCAGCATACTGATGTTATCATGCAAGCCTTGTATAAAATCCATGGTCAAGCTTCAGTCCTAAACTTTGTGTAACTTGCAACGAAGAGCCTCTTCACACAATATCCCTGGCCTTTAGTAGACACTCAGTATCACACTGTGGGGAGCCATGATAAACTGAGAGCTCCTTGCAGGGTACTAAAGATGGGCTTCAAATGCATTTTTTAAATACTCTAAGTACTGTATATAACATTTCTGGTATGTATGCTATATGTCCATGGTGAAATGTAATGCATGAAGAAGTCTTACATTATTTCTTTCTGACTAGGTGTGCCTGACTCAACCTCCTGCAACTTCAGGACCTCTCCTTCCTTGAAATGGTCTTCCACCATCCTTGACTGCTGTACAATGACAAATCCCAATTCAAGCCTCCTGTTAAAAGTCTGGTTCTGGGCTACAAGTCCCCATCCCACACCCTTACACTTCCTTTTGCATATACTGTATCTTGACTGGCGGGAGAAGCCATGGAGGCACATTTTTAGAGGCCCTTGAAAGCCTATGGAAACTTTTCCCCCATTCAAAATAGCTTGGGGGTTGCAACTGAAAGTGGAACTCTGCTGAGGGCAAAGTATAAAAGCACCCCAGCACTCTCCCCTGTGGTTTTGGCCATTCGTGCTGTTTATTAAAAAAAATTAACAGAATGATTATGTTGCATATTCCAACCCTAAGTATGCATAGAATTGAAGACTTAGGTCCCATTCCTATCCAACTTTCCAGGGCCGGCGTGGCAGCAATGTATCCTCAAGGTAAGGGAACAAATGTTCCCTTACCTTGAGGAGGTCTCCCTGACTACACTCCCATCATAGGATGGGGTGTACATCCTACTGGCACAACTACATCAGTCTTGGAAAGTTGGATAGGATTGGGCTCTTAAGCTCCTTTCCTGACTATGAAATCCCATCCTTTCTCTCCACCATATGAGTCTCAAGGTCATAATTCCCAGATAGCATGTCCAGGCTTGGGACTGACACACCCCAGGACAATTTTTGTATAATGCTTTTAGTCAATGAGGAACAAATCAGAGATCATGTAACAAAGAAGGTATGTAGGAAAAGTCAAATGCCTCCCAGCCCTTCCACACTGTCTTGATGGAAGAAATGGTCCAAAGAATGGTTGAGCACCCAGGAAGTAGGATGTACTGCTTCAGCTACTCCTCTCCACTGTTATCCAGTAAGACAGGTTATTTATTGGACAATGTGGGCAGAAGAAGCAACAGTTACAATTGACAGAGTTCTTGCTGCCACTATAGCGTGGTGTAAAGGAAGATTCTACTCCATGTGCTGCCCAATTTCTGCGCAGATGGGGGAGGCGAGTTAGTGCGCAAGTGTGTGCACGCACACACACATGTGACCTTCCTCCCCATTAAGTATACTTATAAACTTTTCGAGGTAGGGGAGTTCTGACACAGTAGCCAATTTAGACTTCCTCCATTTGTACATTTGTATGCTACCTTTTGGTGTAAACATCCTCAAGATGGCAAACAATCAAACTAAGAGCCCAATCCGATCCACCTTTCTAGCGCTGATGCAGCTGTGCCAAGGGGGCAAGTACTTCCTCCTATGGAGGCGGGGGAGTCACAGGGGCTTCCTCAAGATAAGGGAACGTTTGTTCCCAAAGCAGCTGCATCACTGTTGGAAAGTTGGATAGGATTGGGTCCTTAATACAATAAAAGCCATGCATAATGAACATCCATTTGAACATACTAAAATCTAAAAGCATACTAGTACCACACACAAAAAAGCCTACGTATTTATGACATATGTCGCTTTGCATCTAAACTTTGTATTCATTGTACTATACTTAAATGAAATGCATTAATAAATAAGGCAGTGGCTGACACAGACAGTAGTCTGATAGTCCATCAAACCTACATTTTAAGATCTGTTTCACGATAACTTAACTCTTTTCTAATATAATTTAAGTTATACTCTTGTAACAAGCATTACAGTACATCGGGTTTTTCTTTAATTCTGCAATCCTATCCAGAACTTACCTGGGAAAAAGCCCCATTTATAATGAGGCTTATTTCTGAGTAAGCATTCATAGGATTGGGCTATCATACTATCAATCAATCAATCACTAGTATTTATATACCGCTTTTCAACACAAAGTTCACAAAGCGATTTACAGGCAAATAATAACATTAAAGTTAAATGGCTCCCTGTCCCAAAAGGGCTCACAATCTAAAAAAATGAACACCACCAGCAACAGCCATGAGAAAGACACTGTGCTGGGGTGAAGAGGGACAATTGCTCTGCCCCTGCTAAATATACGAGGACACCACTTGAAAAAATGCCTCTTGCCCAGTTAGCAGGGGTCAATAGTTAGCATACTATTTACTTGTGTCTCTGTGTTTATATTTTACAATTATTATGTATTCTTTCAATGAAGGCAGTGCACAGCAGTCAGTGTGATGTGTGCATGTATGTGGAAACCAGCTCTTATATCATCAGATCAATGAGCCATTTAGACACAATCCTGAATGCATTTACCTGGGAGTAAGTGTCAATGAAGAAAGTGGAATTTACTTCTGAGTAAACATGCATAGGCTATTTAGGCACTATTGTTAACTCTGATAGGCAATAACTGTTTAGCTACCAGAAATCCTTTAACTAGGAATGTCAGGGATTGAACTCGGAAGTGCCCACATGTAAAATAAAGTCTGGGAAAGATTGAAGGCAAAAGGAGAAGGGTGTGGAGGAGGAGGAGATGGTTAGATAGTGTTACCGAAGCAATGAACATTAAGTTGGGCGAACTCCGGAAGCTAGTGGAAGACAGAAAGGCCTGGCGTGTTGTGGTCCATGGGGTCGTGAAGCGTCAGACACAACTTAGCGACTGAACAACAACATAAAGTCTTTCACTGAACAACATGGCTGTGTGAATCAGTGGCGTATCTAGGGTATTGCGGGGGAGGGCAAGGCACCGTTTGCAATAGGGGTATCTATTGTTCTCGCCCCCCCCCAACCGTGCCCAAGAAGATGCCTGAGTGGCAGCTGAGGGAAGCTGCACACACCCCTGCTCACCGAGCAGGGATACGTGCGGATTCTCCCGGGCTGGCTGCCGCTGGGGCAAAATGCCCCCCCCTCGCTGAGCAGGGAAGCACGCGGCTTCTCCTGGGCTGGCTGCCGCTGGGGAAAAATTGCCCGAGCAGCAGCTGAGGGAAGCCACGTGCCCCCCCTACTCCCTGAGCAGGGAGATGTGCAGCTTCTCCCGGGCAGGCTGCCGCTGGGGAAAATTTGCCCAAGCAGCAGCTGAGGGAAGCTGCACTGCTCCCCTGCTCGCTGAGCAGGGAGATGCGCCACTTCTCCTGGCTCGCTGAGTGGGGGGGGGGACACGGGGACAGTTTCTCCTGCCATGTCTTGGCCAAAGTTGGCCAAGCCGGGGTGGAGAGAAGCTGCAACGTCATGACGTCACAGTGCTGTGATGTCATGACGTTGCTTGCCATGGGCGTGGTTTCTCCCTGGTACGCCCCTGGTGTGACTACCGATCAGCAAAATGGAAACCCTCTTTTATTCGTTATATTATATACATTGTATTTCTGGCTAGAAGCGGGTACCTAGAAGTTGGGATGCCATTAAGCATGGGTGTCCTATATCTCACTATAGCTTCCTCTTGACACCTGCCTCTTTCCTGAGTCCTGAAGAGTTTGGCATAAAGCCACATCACAGCTGGGAAGTCAGGAAGTCTTCCTGACAATCATATCCTGCCTCAGCAAAGAGAAAGAACTATAATCTTTGTGTGGGAGAAGGTTACTCAAAGGATTGGTGTTGGATGACATGTGGCTATTAGATAAAAGTGCTTTCCATTAGCAGAGAGTGAGAGTTTCGCTAAGTGCAGTTTATCTGTTGAAGAGAGAATCTTAACAAACCCTTTGCAGATAAATGAAGTAACTACTTCTGCTCACTTCCCTTTTGCTCTGTGACCCATGGCAGCCTTTTGGAATTGTAGAATAAAGGAGGGAGGAAAGCAGGTACTGGAAAGGCCAAATGAAAAAAGAGAACAATCTGAGATGTCTATGAGAAAAGTATTCAATTGTCAAAAACTGTATACAGGCGTGCCCTGGTATCCACTGATTTAGTATCCATGGTTTCAGTTATTCATGGATTCCATGGATACTGGGATGCCTATTAAAAAGATAGGGGAACATTACACAAATCTCTCTTTTTTTACCTTGTTGCAGCAAAATAAGTTATATTCCCCATCTTTAAAAAGGCATCCCCAGTATCCACGGTTTCAGGTATCCGGTGGGATCTGGAATGGAATCTCAGCAGATACCGAGGCATGCCTGTACTCTATTGGAAAAGGCAGTGCACAATATTTTTCTAAAGTGAAATATTTATAATGAAGAACGATAGTCCAATAACTATCATTCACAGAATTTCAGTCCTTGCTCTGTCACAACTGAGTTGTGACAAATCTCACCTTGGTTTAAAAATGCAAGGCTGGAGAATGTGATGGAGTGATTGCCTAACCACTTCACCACTTCTCAGTGTTCTTCCAGAGACATATGAATTGGCCTTGAATCCCACATTGAGAGCGCAAACCTAAACTGGAGTTAGGCCGGCATAGGCTAAGCCAGCAAAGTTTAGCCAGCAGAAGGGCCACCATAAAGCGCATTTGGACCACTCTTGGAGTCAGGGAGAATGGCTCACATCTGTGTGCTGGCCTCTCTTACTCCGAGAATGGTCCAAACATACTTTGTAGTGGCCCTTGTGCTGGGTGAATTTTGCTGGCTTAGTTTATGCTGGCCTAACTCCATTTTTAGGATTGCGCCCTGAGTCAACACAGAGAGCAGGCCTTTGCCTGATAATCCTACCCCAAAATTGATGCACTTGCTGTTCCCGTCTCCAACCTCTGCACATTCAGAGAAAGGTCTGAATGGGGCACCTACGTGCATGCAGCTACATGAATTCAGACCTCCTGAGAAACACGTGAAGGCTGGAGTGGGGCCAGTGAGTGTGCTGATGCCAGGGCCAGGACCAGCGAAATGGCTCCCTTCCCCTTCTGTGTGCACACTCCATTATGTGTGGGATAAACTGGGAACAGGGCTTGAGTCTTCCATCATGCAAGGATCAAGCATGACTGAAGACTACTCATGTGGGAACAGGGTAACTTGAGAATAGCGGTTCAATCACCCTGCTTCACAGAGAAATTGTAATGAAGATTCTTGTTAATAAAGAGAGTAGTAGAGGTTACAAACATGCAAACTTCATGTCTGCTGCAAGCTTACTAAGGCTGCACTCCTGGGAGTGCATTCACACTCACACATTCCTGGGAGTACATTCCATTGAATATAATGGGACTTGCTTCTGAGTAGGCATGCATAGGATTGGGCTGTCGGTGACCTATAGCATCTTTCAGACATTCTCATCTGCAGCATGGGGTAATACTGAGATAACTCACAGCAATACTGTTAAGGATTACCGAGAGAATGTATATGAAATGATTGGAATACTAAAAAAGCATGACAATTTGAATTCATTATTCATTGTCTGCCCCTGCCCAAACTCTAATGCCCCACCCAGTTCAAAGGAAATACTTCCCCCTCTCATATTTTTCCCTTGACACGCAGACTATGCTGAGCCCAAAGACTCCAGGAACTGTTTTTCCCCCCTTCTCTTGCCTTTTTCTGTCAACAACTTTCTCACGTTTTTTGTTGCTGGGGGGCTTCCCTCTTTTTCTTGTTTTTTGGGGACAGTTTTTTTTTTTCCATTTATGGTTGCCTCTAGCTTCCGATTCTCACTTTTTCATTGCCAAAAACATCATTTGTCATGGTGTTTCTAAAGGATCATCAAGATACCGGCATCCTATTCCTGTGCCTCTGGAGAAAAAGTGTACGTTTTATCTTCCAATGGACAGAAAAAGAGGCAGAGGATCTAGAGAAGGCCAGCCAGCCCCTGCATGAGGCATGTGACTTACCAACTCTCGCTCTTAGCCCCCAATGTTTCTGCCTGAAATGTTTTTGCCTCTTCCGGGAGTGGGGGGTACAACGGCAAACGTCATACATGATGGATTTGGCCACGTTAATTAATGTAAACACGCCGAAGTGGAACATCAAATAATATCTTCAGCTGCTTGAAAGACAAGAGGAGCTTTGCAGGAAGTGCTGAATGAAAAGCGGAGGGCTTTTGATGTGTGGGCTGGCCGGTCCCCCACTTTGTAAACAAAGTTGGCCCTCATGTCACAGCTTATCCAAATATTTTCATTTACCATCACAAGCTGAGAGAAGGGGTTGATGGGCTTGGACTCTTCAACTTTCAGCCTTCACCCTGCAGCCCTCAAAAGTGAGGAGAAGGAAAAAGGGAGCAGGCATTGAATATACACACACCCGACTCTGTTTCCAAACAGTCACCTGAACCTCCTCAGTATGACTGCCCCACAGCATAGGATGATCATTGTTTCCCCCCTCACAAGGTGTCTGTGCCTTCAACAGCTCTCTCTCTCTCTCTCCCTCTCCACCCCCCCCCCATCACAGCCTCCCTCTTTCTTGCAGGCCAAAAGCTGACAGAAGTGCAAGCACACCAACTCCTCTGTTTCTGATGGTAAATGAAAGAACCTGGATAAGCTGTGATACGGGGACCACCTTTATTTACAAACTGGGGAGTCCATGCGAGGCACAATTGCACCTGTTGAATAGCTGCTTGTCATGCAGAGTTCACAGCACAAATGGCCCTGCCAGATAAAACATTTTCCTCCATGCTAAGAGTAGATTTAAGAATAGGGGCAAAGAGTGAAGGTCCCCTTGCAACACAGTCTCAATTCAACAACTCCAGTCCGTGGGTTCACTTTTTGTTCAAACAAAAAGACATCAGTGACCTCAAACGCAGAGTTTCCACATGTTGGCCCTCAGCTTGCCTACCAGCGGGTTCTCCCTTAACACTCCAATGCTGGTGCTGGATCTCTCAGATCCACAGGTAGTTTTTTTGTGCCCCCCCCCTCCAGCCCCACCGGTGGTGGGACCCCCTCTCTTCTATCCTCCGCAGCTGACAGTAGTGTTTTGACCTTCGCAGCACTAACGTCTTGTTGCTGGGAGGCCTCTGGACCTCTCGGATACCACGCCAGCACTCCCGCGAATTTCTTTTTGTGTAGTCCTATAATGGAAAATGGCACTGGCTCTCACAGGTCCAACGCCAGCCTTTATGTTATTTTGTCTGCCCATTGCTTCACAACGTTTTGAATATTTTCTAAAATAAAACATTTCAGAAACCAATAAAGAAGCTCAGACATCGCAGTTTATCAATAAAGTAATTTGGAGAGATAATTGAAGGAGGGGATCTCACAGATCCAGATCCAGCATCCGTGTGACTGTAAAGGGCACCAGCATCGGAGTGTTAAACCATCAACTGATCGAGCATTTGTGCTGGCTTTCCACCGTGCATCATATCAACTTCAAGTATTTCATTTCCAAATCTCTCTATCTCTTTGCATTTGCCTTAAAGTCAGCCTACACTTTATGTGATGGTTACGTACCAAGGTTGGAACATAAGGCTTAAATTGCATACAGTCAACAGTCCCTTAAAGCCAACAAATGCATACTGTCTATGTAAGAACTGAAAGCACAATAGGAAAGGCATGCAGGGATTGAGTGAATAGTAGCTTCATTCTCCTGCTTCAGGCTTACTCCAGGGCATAGAGTAAATGGAACGACTAGTAGAGTGAGCTGCACTCTTTAGCTTTTCTCTATTTTTTTTGGAGGGGGGAGGAGCACGAATACTTGAATTAATGTGAGTTAAGGGAAAGGTTTCCCCACGACCGAATGGTCTAGTCGTGACCGACTGTAGGGCGCGGTGCTCATCTCAGTTTCAAAGCCTGTAGAGCCAGCGTTTTTGTCCAATCATGTGGCCAGCATGACTCTACGCCGTAGCGCATGGAATGCCGTTACCTTCCCACCGAAGTGGTCCCTATTTATCTACTTGCATTTTAGGTGCTTTCGAACTGCTAGGTTGGCAGGAGCTGGGACAAGCAACGGAAGCTCACTCCATCACGCAGTCTCTAACTCCCAACCTTGCGATCGAAAGCCCAGCAACAGCGGATTAACTCGCTGCGCCACCACGCCCCTTAATGTGAGTTAGTGGCACATAAAATGTGGGCCGATTGCATATGCTCTTACTCTACATTACATTCTCTAGCAGCAAATACGGTCACAAAGCTTCAAGGTTGCACCCAATAGCACTGATGTTCTTGTCATTATCAGAAACTGCCCTATCCAACATACAGCACAGTCAAACTCTTTCACACAATGGCAATACTTTGGATTACACAGAGGATATGTTCCCCAAAACTCAAGCACTAGATGAAATGGTGCTATTCAAGATTGTTATTCTAATAGGCAGGAAATGGATGCTGATTGATCCACTGCTACTGTTGGTTGGAATGATTCTTTGGAACCAAGAGCGCTGTAACAAATAAGGGCTAACAGAGGCCACATTATGGAATGTACTGGTACAAGACTGATTCAGCCAACTTTCTCCCAGCTGTGCTTCAGTGCCATCACTGCAAATGGCCAGAAGGTGATATTGCAGCTGCCTGCTTAGAGGGCCAGGTGGCTCAAGGGACCCATAAGGTTATTCAAGCTGGTTCTAGGAAGCTGCTGAATCTGGCCTGGCTTCTCAATTTGAGCAAATGTCATTCAAGCTTCCTGTCCCTGCATCACTTTACTACATGATTGCCTGACTGCTTACCAACTTGCCTTCAGGCAAATCCGACACATGGTCCATGGTTCCTTGTCTGCAGGAAGGTCAAAGTGCAATCTCAGAATCCAAACAGACCTGATCTAAAAATGAAGGCCTGCCACATACCAGCACTTTCAACTTGAAAGAGCAAAAGTAGTACAGTACTGTATTTGAAATACAAGCAGAGGACTACCAAGCAGAGGAATCTTGAAAGGGAAGCTTGCAAGGAAATGTTGAGAAGTATTAAAAATAGCTTGGGGCTATTAAAAATCAATTAATATATGAGATAGGCACAGAAGCCTTTGGCAAGAGGACAGGTTGCAAGGATGACAGGTTTGAGGACTACTCAATATGATACAAGGCCAATCATTCAAGCGAAGAATGCAGTCTAATTAAAGCACAACATTAAACCAATACAAAATCTCTTGAAGAACTCAAGTCAGCAAAAAGAAACAGATACTTTGCAAATCAGACCTGGACTCACCCTTTCTAAGACATACAAACTGCTGGGAACTTTGAAAATTTTGCATCATGTATGAGAGGATTAAAAAGATAAACATGGGTTTCCTTGATGCTAAACTCACCCATCTGAAGGCACCAAAGGACAACATGACAATAGAGCAGGTGCATTGTGTTTGGTAGAACGCTGCTTTGAGTTGTATTTTCATTAAGTCTCCGAGACTGTTTTCAACATATGGTGAGACCAATTCTCACAGACAAGGAGATCCCAGTACAAAAATCACACTAAACTATGTACTGCATTTGGTGCATAGAAAAGAACTGGTTCTGGAGATTCTGGAGAAGCAGAACACAAGTCATGTTTTACACACTAAGAGATACTTGTGGTAGATATTGCTAATCTAGGATTGGTCATTTCACTTTGATCACCAAAGGAAATGTAATCTGATGGCATCCAAGTCATCCAGAAGAGTATTGGAAACCTATTGTCTTACAAAGACAGATACTTGCCCACACAGTGCCACAGGAACCTGTCATTTCTAATGTAGCATTGACTGTAACATCTTGGCAGGGTGAATATGCCTCCTGTGTTCTCTATATCAAAACATATAGCATCTCTTGGCATGAAATAAATCACAGCAGAATTGGTAACATCTTCACAAAATGTGGAATGCTCTTCATTCAAAACCTTGCCAAAATACGAATCTCTTACTGAAGAAATGGGTTGGATTTTAATGAATTCAGTGAAGTCAGCATGGCGGAGATTTCTGATGGACTTAGCATTGGGAACTTATTACAATGCAGTTTTTGTATTTCTTTTTAAAGGAATGCTGCTTCCAAAATGCTGAATATTCTGCTGCTTCCCAAGCAGCAGAATATTCAGATTCTGGCACCCCCAATGTTACTCTGAACATTGACAGCCTAAGTGAAATCTATATACTTAAAAAACATCATCGAGCATGGTTAATTCTTCAGGAGAAGGGTTTTCCCACATGCTAATCCTGGAAGTAGGTAGAGGCAAATGCCACATTTCTTTTTTGTCTAGAAGATGTACTTGAATTCAATTAGAGTTTGTGGGGGCAGAGAGAACTGTTGTATCATAAATATCTGACGCCTTCCCATCCTGACACCAGGGCTGTGTTTCAGGTCTTTAAAAACACATCTGTAGAAAATCAAGTACTTCCATTGGCTGTTTTGGCATATTTACGGTTGCTGGGAAGAGCCTGTGGGCAAAAATCTGCCTGACTTATAAGACTACTAGAAAAGGGTCAGTACATAGACGGACAAGGGTGAAACCTCTTTTTCATTCCCTTGCTCTGGCCTAGTTCTTGCCAAGATCGTAGATCTGTGCCAGGGCTATACCAGTTCAGACTGCAGGTGGAGGATTCACACAATTATATGTTCCTTTACACAAAAAACATCAACCCCCCTATACATAGAAAACTAGGAGGTCAGGGAGAAAGGTTGGCTAGAACCCCCCTCTAAAATGTGGGTATTCTATAAAATGGTGAATTCTATTGTATGAATCCTGAATTGCAAACTGAAATGGCTCACACACAGGTTACTACCTCAATGACAACTAGCGATACATGCATCTCCACTCAGCATGTATGCAATCTGTTTTGGAGGGCACTGCCCCACTGAGTCCTCTTGGGTCTTCTCAAAGTTGCCTCCTTTGCCAATGGGCCTTGCCATTTTATTCTGTTATAAAAGAAGTCTAGTCCTCCTTCACTGGCTTTAAATGAGGCAATTCTGCAGCTGAAGGATGCAGTTTCAAAACTTTGCCACAGGGAAGCACTATAAGATTAGGATATAAGAAGAAACCGGAGCCCCAGTTCCCTTCCCTCTACTCTCTACTGATTCCTGGGGGTACCAAAATATCTGAGGCAATATCTTTTATTAGATCAGCTCCCGTTGATATAAGAAAATGCAAGCCTCAAGTTACACAGAGATCTCCTATAAAAATAATGGCAGTGGAAAATTTCCAAAGTGAGAAGTAGCAAGGCTCACGCTGGCATGGATGCCATGCTTTTTGAATGGGAAGTTCTGTTCCACAAGCTTAACATAGGTAAGTGTTTATCGAAACAATAAGAGAACCTTAGAACATGCATAGTTGCCTCTCCTTTACCACCATCAATCACAACCAGGCTCCACATATTGGGAATAGAGTTTCCAATTCCACAAATAAAAAGGGAGTGTATGTAGAGAAAAGCAGCCGTTTATTTATTTGAAGAATTTATATCCCGCCTTTCCCATGCTGAAGCAAATGCCCAAGGTGGCTTACGTTGCCAGGCTAGACTAAACTACCATTTTGCAATCATTTTTTTTTTTTACGAATATACAGTATTCTTGTGATTCTCCAAATCCTCAGGCCAAGATGTAGCCTTCACAGTACGGTTCTCTCTTTTGGCTGTGTGCCATAGAGCTTCAGCAGACAATTGTAAGTCCAGCCTGCACAGGTCCACAAGATTGTACTCTGTTCTTTTGCCAGCTGGCCTTCTCATACACTCCCCTGCAACTCTCACTTGCAGTGACTAATCAGATTAGCAGCGACTCTGTTCTGCCACAACAGGTACTGCAGCTTGTCACAGCCTGGCATCCAGCCTCCCATCCAAAAACAAACCACAGATTCTTCTACTTAGCTTCAGGCAGTACCAGCAGCTCAACCATCAGTCCACACATCCTGCCTGGATAATGTTGTTGTGAGAGTGGGGATCGCTCACTCAAACTTTATATAAAAGGTGGGTTTTCTGTCCTATGCACTGTGCTAAATTGCACTTCCAGATCAGGACCCCTGGGGGAGAAATAAAGGGTTAAAGATCCTTTCCCCTCTGGCCTCAATCCAGTGTATGTGACTTACAGCTGCCACTTAACCTAGCATGAGCATAATCTGCTAGACCAGAGTCCCTAGCGGCAGGACCAAATTAAACTAGTGCAGGGCCTGTAGCATAAAGGGGTTGAAAATTTAAAAAAATGGGCAAGACCAGCAGACTCCTAGAAATAACTGGGGTAAGTTCCAGCCCCAACAACAGGTAGGTTTAGAAGCAGCTAAATCACTGGTGCAAGTCTGAACAAACTTGTATAGAGAAACTGGGATAGAATATGGTGGAAGCCACTGTTGCTGTTTCTACCCCTTCCCAGAGCTGGTACCTCTCACTTTATTATGACAGTAGACTTTCTATGTTTTTATGGGTCAGCTGCAGTGGTATCATTCAAATGATTTAGGAACAGGAACTCACTATTGAGTTCAAATTCAAATGATGGAAAAAACAAAACCCGGAAGCAGCCACGGAGCCCGTTAAGATCCAGAACACCCATTCTGGTTCGTTCCCCCTGAATGACATCACTGCCTTCTCCCCAGTGGGCTGCAGACTCACCACAGCGGCTGCTGACTCCACGTGTGTGGCTGGAGTGAGTGAGGAAGGAGGCTGTGCAGGACGGGACGTCCCCACTGCAGCCCTTCCCCCTTCGCCCCCCTAGGAATCTGGAGTCACTCCCTTTAACCCTCTGAGTGCCGGCCAACCAAGAAGAAAAGCTCTTTGCAGAGGAATTGGGAGGGGGGAGGAGGGAGAGTAAAGTGGGCAGAGTCAGCCCTAATTTTAACTAGTGGAACTGAGTTCTCCCGCGTTCCCCCTGCATGACATCACTGGTCAGCTGCACAACTGCCTAACTTTGCTAGAAATTTTCTAGTGAAATTTCAGACCTTCAATTCATTAAACTGAATGTTTTCCTACTGCAGAGTTTAGAATATTTTTAGAAATGTCAGTTAGTGAGATCTTGCCTGCTTTGTGTGTGTGTGTGTGTGTGTGTGTGTGTGTATGTGAGAGAGAGAGAGAGAGAGAGAGAGAGAGCGAGCACATGTACTGTACATAAATGCAATAGTTTTTCTTTGTTGGCATTCCTCAACAGATGTTTCAAAAACTGCTGAACTGAGCTCATTTTCAGTACCTATTTATCCAAACGTTTGGGATGGGGTGAGTGAGATATGGGTAAAACTTGTGATTAAAAACAAATGTATCAGCAAAGGCAAAAAAATTGAGCTTATTTCTAGAATTAGGGATTGCCCTAATCTAGCAAACTGATTCACCCTAGCAAAGTCACCTCATCTAGCAAACTAATTCACTAATTGCCCTAATTCACCTGAAGCGAAATAGGTTTCTACAAACCGATCAGTTGTACTAGGTACATGGCAGCCTGCTGAAGTTGAGTGACTACACCAGTAAACCTATGAAGAAAAACAGTAACATCATGCCTTATTCCACGGGGGTCTCTATGTACTCTGTGTTTGTGCAGTAGGACTGATTTTTCAGCCATTGAATCTTATCTGCATAAGGCATACCAAGCTCCTAGCTAGCATCCATTTGTCTGCCTCAATGGGCGTCCTTCAAGGTTGTCCTGCCTTGGGTAAGTAGTGGAAGGTGAGAAGAGGTGAGCCAAAGGCAAAAGGGGCCAGGGCCAGATTCTGTAGTCAAGCAGAAAGCATAATTAAGAGTGGGCTGTGGTTAAGTATCAAGGGAGTCAGTCAAGCAGAGACAAGCTTTCTTTATTACTAAGTTGCTCAGTCTGGAGGAACATAGAAGACTGCTGTATACCAAGGGGGATCATTGGTGCCTCTCGCTCACTACTTGATGCTGACTTGCAGCAGGGTTTCAGACAGGATTTTTTCTCCTGCCTGTGAAAAATTCAGCATAGCCTGAGCTTCACAGAAGCTAAGATAGCCCTGAAAATCTGCAGAGATGCCTGCGGATTACATCTTTGCCAGCTGCTGCCGACTCAGCCATGATTATCAGCAGGAACCAACAACAGCTGGGGGCTGATATCAGCCCTTAAAAGGTACTGGAAGGAAGGAAGAGATGAGAGGGCAAAGAGTGTTGGCAAAGCGTAAGGAGAAGAAACAAGGACAGAAGAAAAGACAATATATAAGTGTGTTGTTGAAAACAGCTTTGCTGATTAAACATTTGCCTTTTGGAAGTTAAAATATCTGAATAAAAACACAAGACACCGCATTTTGGTGTTTTTGATATTTCCCAGAAATTAAAATAGACTGCTTTTCCAATTAGAAATAATACTGTGGCTGCATCTGCTGACACTATATCACCTACCTAATATACTTTTAAAGTATTTAAAATTAATAAAAATGAGAACTTGGAATGAGAATCACTGCAATTTGCTATTTTAATCAATAAATTTTGGAAAAAAATATCACCAAAGAAACATACACCCCTAGGTATAAGGGAAGTGACTCGAGTTGAAAGACAGAGGAAACTTGGAGGCAAAAGGGAAGAGAAACGCCAGGGGAAGGGAAAGAACATGAGAGGTTGAATCATTCCTGAACTAAGAGCTGCTTGTTGCCCTCAGCCAATGAGGTGTCCTTGGGATCAGCTCCTTTCAGAATGAGGGTGGGGCCACATCCCAGGTAGGATAACTCAAGGGCCTCCCGTCACACAGGTGCCACCTAAAGACTGGAGAAGATCCTGTGGGCAGAGGCATAACTTCTTTGGGGCTCAACATGGATGGTGTTTGTGGGGGGGGGGTATGCGCAAGCATGTGCTCGGCAATTGCTTTTGACAATTACAATTGGTGTGCGTGCACCCTCTTCCATGACTCTCCAAGTCTGGAAGCCAAGGGGGTGCCTGCCATCAGAATGCCTACAACTGTGGCTTGGGTGAAACTGTCCCACCTGTGGTGGTAGGACGAGTCCTGCTGCTGCAGCCATGGTGATTACACCCTAGCTGCGGCCACAGGACCTTGATCACCGGTGACTATTTCACGTGGCGTTCCTGGGGCACCAAAAAGCCCTGGTATGCCTCTACCTGTGAGGGCAGACCCAGATGCATGTCTGGACCAATGTGTAAACTGGGTTAAGCCATATCTCGCCAGTTTGGGGGTGCTCTACCACTGAGCTAAATAAAGTCAAGGGGGTCACAGTTGATCACAGCCAGGCTGGAGTCAGTAGACATTGCTCAGTTTAGCACTACACCCCAGAGAGCAGTGACGATCCTGGCCTCTGTGCCACTCAGGGCTACCTCCACGTCACTTACCCCACTTCACAAACAGTGAAAAGGAAGAATCTAAAATGATTTAATGGGAGCTTACTTTTCATGTCCCAATTTTGAGGAACTAGAACTGATCTCGTTTTGGTGAGATGTAGGACTTTATCTTAAGTGTGCAGCTTAGAGGACTGGTTGGTTGGCCCAAGTGACAATCAGAAACCAACCTCTCCTCCCTGTTCTTGAAAAAGTTCCTCAACTTAAAAAAAAAGTTGAGGGGTTGAAGTGTGGACAGACCCTCTAAGGTTTGGGATGGGGTAGGATGAAAAGGAAATCAGCACTGGAAGTGGAAATAAGCATATGCGTTGTTTGAGAAGCAAAAATGGAAAGTCAGCCATCATGTATCACATAATTTATACGTACAGGACATCTATACATGCTCCAAGAAATGTTTGAGAGCCAAACCAGATTTGCACATAAACGTGAGCAACAAAAACATGCTTCCCGAATTGCTTCTTATTTGCCTAAAGCAGCCATGTTGTGGAATACCCTAGTTAGAACTGGGGTGGGTAGAGAGGGAGAGGTTCATCCCTGAACAACATGTTCAAGCCAAAAAACATACCCCCAAGTGATAATTTGAGGAAATTGTGACTTCAGAGACAAACTACTGCTTTTGACAAGCAAGAGATGCTTTTGTTTGGAAAGACACCTCTATTGCACATGTTGGCATGCATGTCTTGGACCTAGCTGGAGGAATTTAGGAGGGAGAGATTCCAAACCTCCTTGGATTGGAAAAAGGCTAATAGATCCTGGTAAACTCAGAATGAGAATGTTGCATGGTCTGGAGGGTCCTATACTCCCACCCAACAAAGGAAGGCGATTCCTAGGATGAAGAGCAATGTGAACAACATCCATGTTCCTGATGTAAAGTGAATATTGCTGCCCAGAAAATCTAGGCTATGAACAAATTTTTAATTCACTCAGAGCCCAATCCTAAGGGCTCTAGCACCAGCGATATACGAGTGCAGTAAGGCACTTTACTTTACAGTGCCTTAAAGTGCTGTAAAGGCACAGTACATAGTAATGCAGCGCCGGCGCTGGGCCTCAACACCAAGAAGAGATGCTAAGTTGCACCACTGGGAGATAATGAAGTTCAGCAAGGAGAGGGTGGGGACAAGGCAGAACTGGGCAGGGGGTGGGACGGAGGGAAGATTGGGCCCAGAAGGGGGCAGAGATGGTGGGAGACTTTGCTGCCGTACCCTGTGGCCTCCCTTGAGCTGCGAAGCCTTACATGGACTTCTATTGCTTGACTCTGCGCCTGCTCGATAGCCGCACGTATGCAAGGAGACCTATTGGGGCTGCCAGGGCTTTATGCAGGGTAGGGGAACAAATATGCCCTTACAGGCTCTGGCACCAGTCCCAGGCCCATAGGATATAGCAGCAGCCATTTTGGCACTGCTGTTCCTCCGGGCTCTAGGGTAGCATAGGATTGGGCTGTTAGAGTCCAAACCTATATATCTATACTCAGAAGTAAGCCCCATTATAGACATTGGGGCTTACTCCCAGGTAAGTGTGGCTAGGATTGCAGCCTTAGCTTAGCAAATAAATAAGCCTTAGCTTAGCAAATTCCACCCCTGCTAACTGGGCAAGAGGCACTTTTTCCAAGTGGTGTCCTCTTATATTTAGCAGGGGGAGAGCAATTGTCCCTCTTCACCCCAGCACAGTGTCTTTCTTGTGGCTGTTGCTGGTGGGGTTCTCCATTCTTTTAGATTGTGAGCCCTTTTGGGACAGGGAGCCATTTAACTTTAATGTTATTATTTGCCTGTAAACCGCTTTGTGAACTTTATGTTGAAAAGCGGTATATAAATACTAGTGATTGAAATAAACACAAACCATTGAACCAATCCTGTATGATGTCATGAAATCCTTCTGTTATCTGCATGTTAGAACAGACATATATAAAGAAAAGCTCAAGGAAGCAAGCTGCAAATGCGACAGTCTCACCTAATATGGACATCTCACAGACACAAAAAAATTTCTTTCCTGTATTGTTAAAAGCACTCCAGTCAAGGATAACATCATGCTCTTAGATGACATTTTCAGCCAAGTTTTTCACACAGTCAAGGAGGAAAGGTTTAGCTAAAGGTGAGAGATGCTGAGACCCTTGAAATGCACCTCATCAAAAGAGAACATTAGATTTAACAGCTCCAACGACCTCCGAGACCCATAAAGGTACGAAGTATCAGTTATGAAACTGTGATCTGGCATTAGAGGAAATCTAGCGAGGTCTGAGTGATTGAAGTAGTTTTGAAAATAAATTAAAAGGTTGCTCAAAATCTCAAAGGCGGCCACTTCATGAGTGTGTCTCATGGAGGGTTACAATAACTGTTTGCCATTGCAAGGTATACATACTGTGTGAGTTCTGGATTCTTCGCAGAGAAATATTGTACTGGGACAGTAAGGCTATTTTTGTAATAGAGGCTTCATGTACTTTGGATCCCCTCTCTTGAGAAATCAGTTCCTACTTCCTTTCATCTGGAAGGAAGGAAATATTCCTCTGCCTCTGTAATATTTATGTTCATGCCAGATAATAAAATAGTTGAGCATGCATTTTTTTATATTGGGTTTGCTCGAGAGTAGAAACTAATTGTTTCCAATTTTTTGTAAGCATTTTCCTCTGCAGAGTTGTTGGCCAACATGCAAATATTCCATGAAAATTTATTGTCTGACATTGGCATGACATACAGTGACATTTATATAGTATCCCTGAGAAAAGCCAGAAAAAGGGGATGGTCTCAAATCAAGATCCAGCAGTCACTCCAACGTTTTACCTTCTGCACCTGGCCATTTATCAGGGCAGACAGAATACTAACTGGGGCTGATGAAAAGTGATGGTATAACAACAATGGGTACTCTCTAGTTACCAGTGCAGGCCTCTGGGTTTTCTGGCATTCTAAAGTCCTAGGCACAAATTAGCTCAATATCTCAGGCTGCAAAGGAGTCCGGCATATCCTAGGACAATGTTCTTCAAAGCACAAAGCCTCAATTGTGGGGTGGCATCAACTCACAGGAATGAAAAAGTTTGAAGACCACTGGACTAGTACACCACCAGGTAAAAGGGAAGACATCTGGTACCAGGAGATTGTGTCCCAGTCCTGCTCAGGTTCTTAACAACTGTGCTAAAATAGCTTTCATTAGTGCCAGGCTTCATGGTAACTTTTGCTGCTCTCTCTAATAAGAAAATAACTGTGCTAGGCCATTTTAGAGAAATGGAATGGGTGGCAAAGAGAGCAGGGGTGGGCAAATAGGATACCAGGAGGGAGGTGGGATTGATGGTGGGTCCCCAGTTTCATTCATTCATTCATTCATTCATTCATTCATTCATTCATTCATTCATTCATTCATT
>JAJKFI010000075.1:1965475-1989706 GCA_029204185.1 Lerista edwardsae | reverse complement strand
ATTCATTCATTCATTCATTCATTCATTCATTCATTCATTCATTCATTGGGGTCGTGCACAAAATAGGTTGAAGACCTAGGAGGTTGGAGACTGCATCCATAAACCCCACTGAGGGGAAGCTCCTGTTCCAATGCTGGGCTAAGCACTGTCTGCTGACTGAATGTGGCCAGCTGATCCCACATGCCAATGAGTATGCATCAAGCCCTATAAAATCCCCACTTCCAAGTTCACCTTTCAGTCTGAACTCATTGACCCATTAGCCATTCAGACTCCAGTGCCTTGTCTTCTGGTTCCCAACCCTAATCCAGCTCCAATTGTATCTTCTGCTTCTGGCCTTCATTTCTCATCTGCCCATGCCTGAATACACACACACTCCACTGTCTTGTTTGAGCTTATGTCAGGCACTATCAGGGCTCAAGCTTATGCATGTGGCCTAATTGGCTGATTTCTACTGACTCTTAGTCTCTGTTCCTCAAAGTTCTCACTTGATTGGATTCCGTTCAACCATCTCCTTCCTGCTCCCCACCTTCAATTTTCTTCCAAGTCTCCTGTGGAATTACATTTAATTGTACTAGAAATGGATTTCACCTAAGCTCCATCAAAGGGAGAAGATTGTTATGTCAGCCCAAAACATGAATGCATTCCCACAGCAAGCTCATCACCTAAAGGCATAGTACACTATACTCTTAACTTTATAAAGACTCTGGAGTGAGGAGTGAAGCTTGAAGAAAAAGCAACTCCAGCGAAGAAAAGGAGATAGCCCACAACATCCCTTCAAAGGTAAATGGGTGCATTGGGGACAACATATAGGGACTGTCCTTGAAAAATGGAAGCAGGTGGAGTATGTGGTAGTCCTTCAGATAAGCTTGTTGCAATTCCTGATAAACAATCTGATACGTTTCTAAAGAATGCCCCCTCTGGGTTCCCCGAAGCAATTTGAAAACCATTGTTTTCTTGTTTTTCCAGTTTGTAGTTAACGTTTGCACCTCCTTCCCAAAATGGCTTTTATTCCAAATGCAAAAAAAGTAATAAAAAAGCTTGGTGCCAAACATTTATTCAGAAATATAAACAAACAAAAACTGAAAGTGGACAGCCTATGTCAGTGGTCTTCAACCTTTTTCATGCCACGACCCTAATATGCAAATAAAGACATAAAGTATGAGACTGGGGACCCCACTGTCGACCCAGACCCCCTCCCAGGACCCTATTCAACGACACCCACCCTGTCTTTGCCCATTCTCAGCACTGTTCACTGTAACTAAAAATTCTTACTCGAGAGAGCAGAAAAGGTTACTGTGAACCATGGCACTAGCGAAAGTCATTTTAACACAATTTCTAAGTACCTGAGCAGTACTGGAACACAATCTCTTAGCACCTGAAGGGGTACACCAGATGCCTCCCCTGTTATCTGGTGGTGCTCTAGTTCAGTGCCTACAACCTTTTCTCATTCCTGTTGCCATGATCCCACAACTCTGCAACCCCATCAGGGTCCCAACCCCAAGGCTGAAGAACACTGACGTATGTGAGGGCGATAGGAAAGGGATAATTAGCATTTGATTTGGCTCCCTCCGTTGCACATATCCTTTGAGGAATAAAGGTGGAAAAAAACAAGAAAAACCTGTTGCTGTTAACTGGTACATCCTCAGGAGAGGGTAGGAGCACCATATGTCTACTGCTATGCAGGTAAATGTCTGAACACAAGCACCAAGTTTCCATGCTGCACACACACTGACACTTGACATGTTGCAGGAGATTAGGTATATTTTGAAAGGTCAGTAATACAAAAGTGAATACTTTCTTCACTTTTAAATCCAGTAGACTTAAAACTTTTAAAAACTACTTTTAAAACAGTAGTACTCTACTGCAGAGTAAATGAATACACCTTACTACAAGTAGAAAAGAGGCTCCAGCAAAGATTCAGGCCTTAATGTAAAAAAGGATGCAAATATATAAGAGTACAGCGTTTTCATCAGGGAAATGCTGAAGGGTGTGCTGCTCTTCCGTGCCACATTAGCCACTGGAGAACACTAGGCATGCTATACAATACGTGATCAGATCATGCGGGACAATAATGAAGTCCACATTACCACCATCCTACAAGAATGGATGCACCCCTTCAAGGAATTAAATGCAATGTTGTAGCAAATATTCAGGAGTAGCTCAAATGACAAACTGAAGCGGAAAAAGTTTAAACAAATGGAGAAATAAAATCACAGAGTTTGAAAGAGACTTTCCAGATTGGGGGTAGTAGGAAACGTGGGGCTCGTGAATTACTGGTAGCTCATGGAGTGGTTACTGGCAGCGTGTGGCCCTTTTTAGCTTGGAACAGCTGCCACTACCAAGCAGCCAGAAACAGAGTGATAACACAGAGCCAGCCAGCCCCACCTTCCCAGCTGCTGCCTTGAAAGTTACAAGTTCCTGGCCAGCATATGCTATTGCAAGGTGGCTGCTTGGAGTGGGACTGGTAACTGTGGCCAGGCGAGGTGGCGGGAGGAATGGCTTGGCTGAGCCGGCCAAGTGCAGAGGGAAAGGAAGTGAAAAATGGCTCCCGCTCCTCCCTAGAGCATCATGGGTGGGAGACTTTCTCATGCCCTCCAAAGCACGCCTGATGACCTGCCCTGCTCTCTTGCTCTGGCAATGTTTTTTTTTCTACAATTAAATATTGGAGGGGGGGTTGGGTTAGGATCATGAAGGCTGTATTTAGTAATGATCTGCTGCTGTGCGTGTGTTGCTTCTTAGAAGGATCCCCTAGCCTGCTGCCTTGCTCTGGTGATTTTTCCCCCTCTACGTTAAATAGGGGGGAATCACAGTAGCTCTTCAGCAGTTAGTTGTTTTGTTAAGTAGCTCACGTATATCCGATGGTTGACTACCCCTGTTCCCGATCATCATCCAACCTCCTGCAAATGCAGGTGGTGCTAAGCTAAAAAGACTTCATACCGTCAGGAATTCTTCCCAACGTTTAATCAAAATCACCCTTGTAACTTTAATCCGTTTTATTTATTCTGGTCCTACCTTCCAAGTAATCATACAGTATAGCACAGACAAGTAGAGCATTAGAAAAGCAAAACAGATGAACCCTTGCAGAGCAGTTCAAATCTCTCTTCATGAACTTGGCATTCTGCCTCAGTCATCTCAAAGTTGGGGGTTGGCTCAAAGTTTGAAAGGGTCTTGGGCACAGTGCTCTCTGGTGAGCTCCCTTATACACTGGTATAAAGCCCCCTTATGAATCAGCTCTAATGGGCTTACCAGTGCTGGGCACCAATGGTGATAGTGGGAGATCAGTAGAAGTTGATAGCAATTGAGGGATTGTGGGGAATTAAAATGGTAGCACGAGCCTGCTGGAGTTCAAGTGCTGGGAAAGAGGAAAATTAAAGATGAAATATTTTAAGGGGATGCTCAGGCATCAGCAGTGAGACTTTCCAAGTGTTTGGGCCTTGGCATTTGTCCCACAGTGCTACAATATCTGCAACAGAGGGATATGAAATCTTTGGCTTAACTCAGTCCTTAGGACATTGTAAACTACTCTCATGAAGTCATTCATAACCGTTTTCAAAACCTACTGATTCCCAAAACCCAGGTCTTCATTAGAACTGGGTTTCACCATCAAGAACTAAGACCAGATGTCTAGTCTGAATGCGCTGATTGAGCTAAGGAATGTATGAAATATGAAGGAAAAGAGCAATGTTTTCAAACAAACAAGGCCAGACAACGCATATAGAGGTTTAGAGGCAAGGCCAAACTGTAGCTTTTAATCAAGTTAGAGCCTTTACTTGCTTTCTCTCTTTTTAGAAATATGCCATTGCTAAAACCCCAGCAGGGAGGAATGACTTTCTAATGTCTTGGTCAGCAATGTACTTTTAGAAGAACATGGCTTAAACTCCAGTATAAGGGCCTTTTGTTCTCACTGAAGTGTGTTTGGTCAACAAAGAGAAGAGCAAGTGCCACCTGAGCTCTCTAGCCTCCACAAGCTCTCTAGCCTTCCTGGTATGCTGCAAAAGACAGGAACAGACACTAGTGCAGCTGCTGACGCCACACAAAGAATTTGTAACTCTGCATGTCGAGATGACATTTATAGGGTTCTCAAATTGGAAACTGTACATTTTATTACACACCCTGTCAAAAAATGCAGTTCCATCAGAGGTTAGAACGACAAGGGAAACCAACCAATCAATATTGGAGCCTCTAATATCTAGACTGAACAAAAAATCATTAACCTGTTACTTTTATGATGGCGGTCTGCTTGAAATAAGGTTCTTTAAAGTTGTTTCCCATTCCCCAGATGATTTTTAAAGGGGAATCTTTCCTTTCTTTTCCCTTTCAAGTGCCCTTTGGGCTTAAACGAGGGGGGAGAGAGAATACATGTACTTTATTTAGTTTTTGAATTTTTATACCACCAATGGCTCAGAGCACTTAATGCATAACCAAACATGCACCAATGGTGCACCAATGGTAAGGGAGCACCAATGGTGATGTTTGTTCTTTATTAGTCACTGTTGGGGGAGCAGATCAGGGGAGCTGTAACTCCCCCCTTATGCGGGCTAGTACATAACCACTGACGGCAAAGTCTACTAGTCAACACAGATAAAATTAGCAATGTTCTTTGAGATTAATGTTATCCCCTTACATGACAGGTACGTGGAAAATCTTCCACATTATCCTTTTCAATGTGGTTCTCCACGTTTTGATTAAAAGGTTTCTATCAATAAGTCAGAAGCAAAAGATACTTATTATGCAATTATGAACTTCCCTTGTCCCTTAGGACATTCAATCATTGCTCAAGGAGTCATCTAAATCCTTTTGTGGGCAGCTCCTTTTCTTCACATACATGTAATGTGTGTCTTACTTCAACAGGAAAAGAAGTAAATGGGATTAGGCTGCTGGACCTTCTCCACTGCTGTGCCTTGCTTTTCTCAGTCTGTTGCTCTAAATACATTTCTTTTGCGATGTTGCTGAAATTCACAATTACCTGGCAAATTTATCCAGTTCGCCATGCTTGGCAACATTATGATGTGAGCAGTTTCGCCAGAAATTCTCCTCTGGGTTATAACAGTAAACAAAATGTTCTGCACCCACATTGCATGGTTAGTGTTTATAGTGAATCAAGCACTCAAAAACAAATACTCTGCAGAAAGCAGGTACCCAAAAGTCCTTTAATGTTAATGCCTTACTCATGATAAAGCTTTCATCGATTGCTATGAAACTATATGAACTACAAAGCCTTCTAGTGTGCGCACAGAACATCTTTAATATTTACTACCATGTCTTGATGATAGTCTTGGCAGTTGCTGTGAACTATGTGACCAGATTGCCTGATAACATGGCCTTTTGTTTTGCAAGTATTTTCTCCATTTGAGTCAATCAATGAATCTCTACTATAGCTGATGTTATAAGGTGGCTGCTGAGCAGGTAAAACTAAACTACAATTTCCAGGAGGCAACACAATGCATACATGCCTCATTACCATCAGTGTGCATACAGGGGATGTTAGGAGATAACATTTAGAAGCAAGAATTATTTCAGAATTATCATTCCAAATTGACCTGTGGAAGTTCACTCATTCTTTTCTCCATTTTCTCAATTTCACATTCATTTCTAGTACTGGAGTTGAAAAGGGAGAAAAGTGGCTGCAGCAAGCAACAACAGAAAAGTACAGTAATGCCTCCTAGAATGTTACTTTCAGCACTGATTTGTTACAGTGCACTTTGTCCTCGCTATGATTGACAGTCATTGCAGCCAATGGGGGTGGCGCATCCTGGGTAGCTCAGGATTGATCAGTGCTTCTGTCTTGTCTCATATACAGCTATCTCCCACTGCACAATTTTGTGCAGTGCTTGACTTTTGGAGAATGTATCCTCTTGTCTACACTACTGGACATAAGACTGTAAAAGCACAGGAAGGGGAAGGACCTGGCACACTCTTCCATATGCTCCTTTTACGTCCCACACACGTGCGACTTTGTTATGTGAACATACATGCTGCAGAAGCCATGACTGCAAGGATGGAACCATGATAGTCTATTGCAGTAGTTCTTAAATGTTTTAGCACTGGGACCCACTTTTTAGAATGACATTCTGTCCACGATCCCACCAAAAGTGATGTCATGACTGGAAGTGCCGTCATTGTGATACCAGAGCCTGCTGATTTCCTGATAATGCAGCAATAAGTTGGGTTATTTCTCAGCCATTTTCCAATAGCAAAGTGAATCAGAAATAAAAACACAAGCAAAATAACCACACAGGACCTCTCCCTTTCCATTGTCCCATCTTCCCATATTATTGTTGTAGGTGCTTCATAACCCACTTGCTGTTGGCTTGTGACCCACTGGTGGGTCCCAACTCACAGTATGGGAACCATTGGTCTATTGTGATACAATTCCCCTTACCAGTTGCACCTCTGGGATTGAGCATCTCCACGTGATGCTGAATGAGATTCCCAGAATCTCCGGCCTGCCTGCCTACCTTGCTACTCAACAGTTGCGTTGCATGAGCTGACCAGGGTTATCCTGAGTATGGTGTTAGGAGTGCCCCTCAGTTACAAGTTCTGGGGGACTAACATTCATGATGAGGCTCCCAGGATGAGAGAAGCCATGGGTCTCTCTCAGTTGATTTCTGCCCCAACACATGAGGCCGGACACATTGGACATGGACAGGTGGATGGTGATTTGGGCATAGAGAGAATTAAGATCACCCCGTGGTCATGGGCAGATCACTTTCTGATAGGGTTTAAACTAATTGTGTTCCTCTACCTCTACAGATGTGGGGGCCAAATTATACAGTCCACCCTCAGGAGGTTGGCTTCAACTAAGCCCGATCCCCAAACCTCTCTGACTACATAGCCGGCATAATTTCCTGATTCCACAAGATTTCATCTGAGCTCCATGACGCTTTGGAATCACTCAAGATTCCTGGATCCCACCGAGGGAATTCAAAGCTTTTCCTACCCTAGATCTCTAATAACTTCTCCCCAATATTTGCCAGATCTCCCCAAATTGTCCGTTGTTTCTGATAGAAAGCTATTTATCACTACATATTCATCCCTCTTGTTTAGATCTCCTCCCAGCAGGCAGATGCTGAAATAATTAGAAATGCCACCAATTTCACCACAGCAGCAGCAAAAAATAGTGGGAAATGTTATTAAGTAGGCAGAAAGGTAAGGTCAAGGTCAAATATACAGAGGGCTAAGATTGTCAAATTAACACTTCAAAAATAAAATGTATCCTGGAGATAGATATTAAGTATAAGGTCTAATTAGAAAGAAGTGATGATGAGGGAGAAGGAATGGTAAACAGAGGATCTACAGTAGTAGTGGTAGTCTTTCTTCTACAAACAGCAGGGATAAAGCAAAAAGAGACCTGTCCACCTTAACTGTAGATCAGGGGTCTCCAAATACAGCTTGGGGGCCACATCCAGCTAGTCAAAGTTTTATTCATCCCACAGCAATATTTTTTTGGGGTCAGAACATTTGTTAATATTTGACATTTTTACTCCTTATATTTCTCAGTTTAAGCTTGGCATTGTTTCTTTGTAATTGTCACATTTACATTTCGTTCAGGATCATATCACGCTGATTACAAAAAAGATTCTTCTTCATTCATTTAAATTTCATCCATTCATTTATAAAACTGATTTTTTTGGCATGCAAAAATGTGTAAAATATACAATGTGGTCCTTGTACTCAAAAGTTTGGAGAGTCCCGCTCGAGACGGATAAATCCTGATTTTTAAGCTGAACACCCTCTCTACCACCACCACTGGAACAGGGGGTGACCTCTTGGATTTTTCTTCCTTGGTCATTTTTTTCTTTGTTACAGTTGGGCTGCTCTAAAACAGTGCTTTTCAACCAGCAGTATGAGTGCCATTAATGGCAGTTCAGAATATGACAGATAGTACTTTCAATCCCACTGAAAGTGAAGATGGCTGAGCTGTCATGTTCTTGATCACCAAGATGTAATGGTACAGTAGCCCAGCCTTTCGAAAGAACCACAGGTCAGGCAAAGAGGGTCAAGAGATCAGGAGGAGATCAGGAGGCAGCAGCAACTGGAAAACCCCCCCCCCCCACACACACACACTGTAGGAACAACATTGGGACAAGTTATCCAACCTGCTTGCAACAGCTATCCCTTGTAGTGATGATTCCCATAAAGTGGTAAACACAAAAATAGTATTTGCAAAACAAGTTCAAAAGCCTTGCTCTGGAGCACAGACCTAAAGTTTTGCAAGCAGACGCTGTCAGACCTTAGATTTGACCCACTCAGGTGTATAGCTGTTTTCAAGTAGGAAGGCAAGAATTACAGAGAAGTAGAACATTTCAGAAGTAGAACAACGGCTTTACTGTATCAGCATGGTACTATACCAGCAAGGAAGCATCTTGATTATATTTTTGCTTTTGGCACCCATTTTGAAAAAATGCAGGTCTTCCAAGTATCTCTTCTGGTTTATTTACTTTCATTATGGATGGAACAGTAGAAATAAGGCAGAGAAAATAGATTAGGGACAGTAGCTCCAGTCAATTTCAATGGGATTCAGTCTCAAGTATGCACATACAGAATGCAGTTTTCATTGCAGCCTTGACTTAGACCATGGAGGCTTTGGTTCAAATCCCTGCTCAGGCATAAAATGATTAGCCTACTCAAATTCACCTACCTCATAGGGTTGTTGTGGGGTGTGTTTTTAATCTTTTAGATTCCATAGAGGAAGGGTGGGATACGAATGTGAGACATATTTACAAATCTTGATTAAGAATGTCTAGAATTTACAAATCTTGATTAAGAATGCAAAAAACATTAACTTCTAGAATAATTTGCATTTCGAATGTGCAGAAAAAGGCATGAGACATGGAAAGTCACTGAGACGATGAAGGAAGAAATAAGACGAAAGGCAGATCAATTGGCACAATCCATCAAGCCACAAGAAGTCTAAATAATCCAGGGTATCAACCAGGCTGATATATAGCTGATTTAAACGAGAAGAACCCTTAACAAGGCAGCTGTTCCGATGGCTGCAGATCACAAACTGTCTCGGCATACGCTGGACTGAGGCACAAGGGCTCAAGTCCATTCATCACAGACCTGACCTAATGACCAAGCTTATTAGTAAACATTCCAGGGGCCTGACAATATGCAGCTGTGCACAGACTAGGCTTCTAAACCCCTTGGAAAGGCAGAGTTTGCATTTTTTTAAAAAACACCCAAACTTTTTAAAGGCAATGTTTTAAATTCTAAACTTTGAGAAATTATCCTTCCAATGTTCCTTTCAGTACTAATAAACGACATTGGAAACTATTATGCTTCACTTCTATATCAAGAGGCAATATTTCAAAGATCACACAAACGTACCTTGTCAGGAAGCAATTAACCTGATGCCCATAAAGCGATCTGCATACCAGAACAGGTTTTTGTAGGCCAGCCAGCTGTACCATGTGTGTTTCAAAAGACAGACTAGATACCGGTCCAAATGAATAATCTTTATGTGTACTAGCCTACTGACATGGTTCCATCACATCAAGGGGGAAGAATTACTGGACATGGCTCAGAGGTGGCATAACCAAACTTTCACCCCAAACACTTGCCTGCAGCAGGTTTAACTTCCATCCCTTGCTTTCTCCCAAAGTGAAAAGCTCACTTTCATAGGGGAAAATAAATAAAAGGATTCACTAGGAGATAAAGTTGCAGTGGGGACAAAACTGCCTACAATCATTACAGCCCATGGTCTGGCCTTTCCTGATAGAGGCCCCATAGGGAGAGATGCAATGTATTGCTGTGCACAGAGCACAGTGACCCCAATGACACAAGAGACCATGCAATGACCAGACCTTTTCCCCCACATACACATATATCACCTGCCATAATGATGGACATTCTGCTGGTAAATTTTAAAAGGCCACCAGCCCGCTGAGCATACCAGTACCCTGAGTTTCCAGACATCCATTGGTCAGGCATCCTTTGCAAACACCTCAGTATTACTACATTCAGAACACAGTACCTTACCTAGTCAAAGTTCCCTATCCCTCCATCCAGTCCCCCCCCCTGCACCTGCAGGTCTATAACCCATTGGATTAGCTGAAGGCTGCCTGATTGCTGCAGTTTCAATGGCTTGTTGAGACCATCGATTGCCGGTCATGTCACCAGGAGAAAAGGATTAATAACGGATTGCTCAGGTTGGCTCAATACTGCTGATAGCGCCTGACAAAACACCGTTAGTAGCACTCCCGCTGGGACACTCTCAGTGTACGGGAGCCACAAGAAACATCATTCATGGTTTTGCAGAACAATGATTAACTCCAGATCTTCATGCTGGGGGTGGAGGAGTGAGGGGAGCCTCGACAAATAGTTACTATTATTTCCAAATAAATTCTGCTTCCTCTGTTCAGTCCGCTGCTGTCTCAGGCACAGGTCTTTTGAGAGAGATACCTGCTAGGGAGAAGATGCATTTTCTTCCAGGCCCCTTGGTGCTGTATAATCTGTCCCACAGGAAACATAGCTCTCAGACCCTTCTGAAATCTTGTTTAAAGAAAGCCATCAATTTGGCAAATTGGTCCAAGCTGGGTGTGTACTTGAATGGGCGGGGAAGGCAGCACTGAGCTAGCAGTCAGAAAGCTGATGCCGACTTTATGACATACCAGGTCTACGGTTTCCAAGTCTATGGTTGAATCTTCCTGATCAACATAATGTTTGTGAACTTTCCACAACATCATAACTCAGCCAGAGGCAAAGGAGGGACTTACAGGTGATAACCAATTTCAAAGTTATAACCAAGCAGCAATACACATGTGTTGCACATATCAGGGCGCAATCCTAACCTGGAGTTTGGCTGGCACAAGGGACACCGTAAAGTATGGTTGGATCACTCTCGGAGTCAGAGAGGCCGGCACACAGATGTGTGCCATCCTTCCCGACTCTGAGAGTGGTCCAAATGTGCTTTACGTTGGCCCTGGAGCCAGCCTAACTCCAGGTTAAGATTGCACACTCAGTCTGCCAGGCTCCCACAACAAGTTTGATGTGAGACCCTAGACATGAATTAATGTGTATAAATTTGTCCTTTTTTCCCTTTTGTAGGATCAGTGCCTCAATAACACCAGAATACCTGTGGCTGAAAGAAAAAATATGATACTTGTGAAGGCATTTTCTGGTAGTAAAGACTTGCCTCTGCTTGAGAGTCCTATGTGTCCAGCCAGAGTTCAACAGTTGTAAGTGTAAGACAACTCCTTGTATTTTAAGGCAGGGGAAGTCATAGAAAACTTCTGTACTTTCCTGGTTCTCTGGAACAGGGAGCGTCAGAGGAGAAAGTGCGGCAGGTGACTGGACCTCATGCAGACTTTGGACATATTCATTCTGAATCTAATACCCAAACCTTAACAACCCCAGCCGTCTCTTGCCTGACAGACCAGAAACAGATTATAGCTAGAATTCTTAGTTAATCCTTCGCTCTTCTCATAGAGTTTCACTTTATAGATGTCCCTAGGCGTGAGCCATATCATTAAAAACTGGTTTACGTTTTAGTGCAGAAATATTCCTGCAATGTATTTTCAAGTGGTACCTGGCATACCTTTTAGTCTGGGATGTGTCACTTCTGAACAGGGTGCAAAATGGAACAGACTCAACGCAGAAATGAATGCACTTTCTAGGCAAACATAGGCTCTCTATTTCAGGCAGGGGAACTATAACAATCAATTAAACATCACTTGTGGAACTTGGCTAAGAAATCTGCTATACAGGAATGCCAAGAAATAGTTTCCTGAAAGCTTTACAAGATGTGGTACTAAGTCCAGTCTTCACAAGCAAGGATTATGTAAACATAATCTGAAACAGCCTAACGTTATGAATGGAAACAGTGATTTCTGTCTTTCATGCATTTGTGTGTGAACTCCAAGTCTCATCCAATGAAATTCATTTACAATGGAATATTCAGGACGGCCAAAAGAAGCGGTTCATACATTATGTAGGCAATGCATAGTCAAGTTACAGAATTTACAGGCAATTTACAGGGAAAGGTGGTTACCTTCATGGCCTACTTTTGGGCTTCCCAGAAGCATCTGGTTGGTTACTGTTGGAAAGCATGCTTGAGTAGATGGATCCTTAATCAGGTCTAACAGCGCTCATCATATGCTCTTATGACCAGTTTGAAACTCATTTGTATTTGTAGGGTAGGCATGACTCTGTTATATGACTCCAACTTGACTCTGCTACTGGCTGTTACATTCTCATAATTCTTTCCTAACCTGTAAACATTTAAGCAAATAGGAATTCACAAGGGGTAGAGGCTCTTCAAAAGAGAATTAGGGACAAAAGCACATCCCTCTTATACTGTACTCCAATTAGTTTGCTGGACTCTGATTCAATTCAGCTTTATGAAGGAGATCAGCAGCAGCAGGGTGGCTACTGCTACTTGGTAAGCAAGTCAGGGTGCTGGTGGGATGAGGCAACAGTACAGTATATACTGTAGTTTGTATGAACAATGTGTTACCCTATGCAAGGTGGGTATGACATGCTACTCATGCCCATTCACCACTGAAGTCTCACCTTAATATATTAGTGGGTGGCTCTGATATTATGAGAAACGATACCTCAAGTCTGCCTCCAACCTGAATGCCATACTGAGATCCAACCAAGAAGTGCTAGTTAAGAGGCCTCAAGGCACATTTGCAAAAATTGAGCATCACACAAAAATGTCACAGGCATATGTGTGAAAGATGAGAAACCGGTTTTTAAACAAATTTCAAAACACCCCCCCCCCCAAGCCTGCAAAGCTTCTTTTACCAGAAGTGACTGCGGAATCGAAGAAATGTGCATGTAAAACCATGTCTCTCTCTGGCCACTTTAGCCTCTGTTCAGAACTATTGTGTCTCTCCAGCCACAGAAGAGGTGAATTGCTCCCTATCCCTTCTAATCTGTCCATTAGCTCCTAAATTTTTGCACAACAAGCGGCTTTCTGCCCTACAGTAATCGCAGCCTTTCGAGCGCGAAAGGTGAACGTTCCGCATCCCCATGTTCTGGACACAATTACATTTACACATAACACCCCCCTTTCCCTGTCATGATCTCTCTGTCTGACATCTCATCCGTCAGCGGCCCATCGCTGGCCACGGATCCGGTGACCTCCCCCTGAATAAAAAGAGGAAGGGACAGGGCAGTAAATCCCATCCCCAGAGCGCATCAGCACGGCAGTAAATTGGAATCCTCTCCGTGCCCCCTTTATTATCACACTCACAGCATGAAGTTATGAGCCTCCACACAGCTCCTGCTATAAAAATGTGATGGATGGGAGGGAAACCTCGGGGAGTTAATCTATTCTCCCATTAAATTTTACTTTAATTGGTCTTTGAGTCAATCAGAAACTCACTAGACAGTGAATTAAGAAAAGGGGGAAAAGGGGAGAAAAAGAAGAATGGAATGGATAGGAAGACGAAAGAAGGGGTGTCTTTTAGCAAATCATACAATGACGATCTAAAGAGCTACCATTTGTGAAGTCCAACATTTCCCACCTTGACTAGCAGCAGCATCTTCAGGTCCTGGACAGAAGACTTCTCCAACCTTGGTACCCTTTTAATAAGTGGCAATGCAAGGGACTGAACCAAAGACCTTAGAGCCACTAAGCAATTATCATCATTAGCAAGGAGACAGTAGGAACCTCAAAATCACATTTTGACACACTGTGGGTTATTATAGTCACTATAATGTTAACGCTGGGCAGGATTAACGCTGGGCAGGATTATCCATTCAGCAAAGTACGTAACCAACAGGGATCTCAAAGCTTCACACAGAAACAGCAAGGAGAACCATAAACTCCTCTTTGCCTAATCGTTATTTTCTAAAAACGTGTAGCACAAGGGCAGAAGAGAGGTTCTACCTGCCAGGAAGCTTCCCAGTAACATGGCATCCTACAACTCCCAGATGGACATATGTGAGGCTCATTGCAGTGATGAAGAAAAAGTTTAAGAAAAAGGCACTCCGCACATGTTCAGATACACTATTACTATGTTGAACCCTGGAGTTTAAAACAGGTTCCATGACAGACAGAACGCTAGCAAAACTTGCCTGAACTTTAAAAAGCATTCTCCCTATATCCCTCCTTGGCCACAGACAGAATTTTGATTTGTTCATTTCCTTCGCCATTTCAGGTGGGTGTGAATTGGGTGGAGCTTCAAGACAATATGTTTCACAATTGGGAGCTTCAGCTTCCAATGTTTTAATGGTCATGGTTCTCAAACATAGGTCAATGGTTGACTCTTCTGGAATCTTTTCATCAGGAAATAAATGTATATCATATGATTAGGATAAATAGGGATGCATAGAGGATAACTTCGCACATTATGGGAGAGAAAGGTGCATTTTTAAAAGTGCATACAACATGTACAACAATCCACTATCAAATCACTGCTCCCTAGCTCCTGAGTCTTTGAACACACAAATTTGAGTCCTTCATGAATTATGATTTTAGACCAGGTTTTAGATTATAATTTTAGGCAGGTAACAATCTAAACTTGTGAATCAGCCTTGAGTCACTCCACTCCACTATTATTTGACAAATATGAAGCATTATTAATTTCTTATTAAGTATTACTTATACAGCACACCAATGTGAATGTACAGTACTTGCCCATCCCAATACATTATCAGTTCTGTAAGGTCTTGTGCTAAGAACTTTCCCAACCCTTCTATACCTGAAATCTCTTTAAAATGAAATGCCTGGGTCTGTGGTGTGAATGGGTTAAACTTCTGTCTGTTTACTATATACAAAAATGTGCCCTACCATTTAAGCACTACCAATGTGCTTTAATATTTAAGTATAGGGCTTCCCTGGGCCTCAAAAGGCCTCCTGGAGGTCTTAGGCATGCCTTTCTAAGGCTTCCTGATACCCCCTCAAGGCAGGGTATCTGGGACAAAGTACCTCCCCCCCACCCCGCCTTAGTGACACCACTGCAGCAAAGACATAGTTGAAGGTCAGGTGACATCCCGACTTGGGGCACCATTTAAAGCACTGAGAAATTATTCCCAGCAACCCCACCCTCTCCGTGGCCCTGAAAATATAAGCAGACCATTACAGGCAAACTTGAAATTAATTCCCTAACATCTCTTAGCTTATGAATTCCTATCTGTACTTTGGATCTTAGCTTTCTGGATCACATCTCTGATCCCCAGTGAGATAGGTGGAACTGGCCATGCACAGAATCAGTAGGCATGCTAGATCAGAACACATACGAACACTCTGGGCTCGATTAAGGCCCAGTACTATTAATTCCTACCCACCCACCCACAACAGCCATAAAACAAACTCCGCTGGACATTAGCTGCAGAGGCAGGAAGGGGAATATGACTACTAGGCCATAAGAAATCTAGAGTGAATGATACTCTGTCCATGTACAAATACCTTGAGCCTAGGTTCATTGCCCTGTCCAATTAGATAATTGGTTCCCAACCTGACCCAAGGGGGGCATGACCCAATTTTCAGGGGATTGCAAAGAGCTTGGGGCAGACATCATAAAAAGCTTGGGATCTCCATCTTGGAATCTTAATTTTGGCTAGGGAAGAGGCTTCCCCAATAAACTAATACTTCCTTAATGCTTGTGGCTGAGAGGGAAATTAGCCTTGTTGTGGGCTTGTCTTGGTGTGTGTGTGTGTATGCATGTGATAAAGTTTCATCCAGGGCTCTTTCCAAGTGGGCATGTCACACCTTCCATGTGAAACTCAGAAACTCAGACCTTTATTGGCATAAAACCTTCCATGTGTATGCCTAGGGTGAGTCTCAGGATAGGAGGAAGAGGAATGTAAATACTCTGTAGATTATCTAAAATTTAGCTTTACCACCTTGATCAGCAATGGCATAGAGAAGCCACAATGTATTCTTTGCAATATTGTTCTCAGTGCTGAATCAATCACTGAACCCAAAACTCAAACATCACTTAGATACTAAAAATTTAGAGCATTCTAAAAAGAATGTGGAGTTCTTTCGACTTCAAAAAGTGTGGTTTATTAAAAACAAAGACTTCACTTCCTGCTTAATGGCATCACTTCAGGCCCTAGGTCTAAAGGGGGTCCCAACATGTGGTCAAACCTAAAAAGGGGGGCCTGGTACAAAAAAGGTTAGGACATCCCTACCAACCTTCTGACCTGATCAGGAAAGCCTGGATGCCTAATCAGCAGGTGCATGCCATCTCAACAGGCAGGTCAGCTATCATTATCATTCTGGCCAGATCTAGACAAAGATGATGGAGAATACACAAAACAGCATTGGGACCTGGCCATGTGGATCTTCAATGGTACTGAATTCGAACTGTCTCAGGGAGGCCTCTTTCCTGCTTTATGCCAAAGTTTTCTGTAAGTGAAACCTGGGCAGAGGGGAGCAAGGGGAGCTCAATTAGCACAGCCCTAATCCAGATCAGCTTCTTCTCTCATTTCTTGTAGGATTTTTTGTGCATGTTGTTTTAAACAAAGAAGAGACACCTCTAGCCCATTTCCTGTTTTAAGCTCATTTCTTAATGCAACATGCAGTTTGGAACTGTATAGCACAGTGTTGTTCAAACTGTGGGTCGCGACCTGATTTCAAGTGGGTCGCAGAAAGCGGGAAGCAGCCATCTTGCAAACTCAGATCTTACTCTTGCTATATTCTTTTTGTGAGTGTCAACAGTTTAAATTTTCAATGACTTTTTTTAAACATTTTGTTTTCATCATCAGTTCTTTATTAAATGGTCAAAGACCAGAAATATCAAACATTTAAAACAAAACCTTAGATATAAGAACATATAACCAAGGAGTACAGTGTAAAAAAGGTAGACGTATTACGTTATAAGAAAAAAGTAACATCATAGCTCAATACTAAGGCACTACAAAGCATTTTGTTTTTAGTTCAGTGCTTTTACATAATATTTTTACCTAATCTTGCTTTCTGTTAGGGATGTTTCATGGTTGTACAATTGCTGCAAACCAAAAATGCCAATTTGATTTCAGGAGTGTCATTTGATTATGGGTGCAATCCTACCCAGCGTCGGAATGGCAAGGCCGGTCGGCCAGCATCATATCCGACACTGGGTTGGGGAGGCTAGCGCCTCCCCGTGGCAAGGGAACTTTCATTCCCTTACTATAGGGGAGGCTCCAGCCTCCTCTATGTGCTCTTCAGATCTGTGCCCGCTTCAGAGCGGGTGCAGATCCGAGGAGACCGTGTGGCCCGAATTGGGGCCATAAGTCCTCTCCAATGGGCCTAGGATTCGGCCTTATAGCTGAATCCGAGGCCCGCCCATCCCACCCTCGTCCCGCCCACATTCCACCTTCCTCCCACCAATCCCCGAGGCGCGCGGTCATGGCACTTCCCTTGCGCCGGCTGGCTTCAGCCAATGCAAGGGAGGCGCTGTGCGGGTGCTACAGGGCCAGCGCTGGCAGCAGCGCTGGTCCAGTGGCCTTAGCGCTGATGTGGGGCAGCCGATCAGCGCCCCATGTCAGCGCTAAGCGCACAGCGTCGGCGCAACCCCATTGTGCCAACGCTGCACGCACTGTAGAATTGCGCTGTATGTTACAATGACAGCACTTCTTGCTTGATGATGTCACTTCCTGCCACCACATCACTTCCAGGTTAATGATTTATGGTGGGTCCCAACACAAGTGCCATTCTAAAAAGTGGGTCCTGGTCTAAAAAGTTTGAATACCTCTGGTATAGCAGAAACATGGCCTGACTGTAAACTGATCAGTTAACAGTGGCACAAAAATATGGGTTATCATGACACATGTAAAGATCACCCCATAGCAAAATTTGTTATGCAAAATTTTTCTTTTCTTGTGGAAAAACCTGTTTGAACTTGTTGTGAAACAATCGTTAAATTATAAAAAATAAAGGTTAAGAGAAGCAAAAATGTGTTTTTCCAAAGGTTTACATTATCACATTTTGAAAAGAAACTTCTGTGTCCAGAGATTGGGATTTGAAATGAGTTTACAGAAGAAAACATACACCAATGACCTCTCCCACCCCAGCCCCCTCACAAAGTGGGAAAAGCTGGTTCAGTTTTTTTGGTGGGTTTTTTTTTTTGTCAAATTTAGAAAACTACATTTGCAATTGCAATTGATAATTATCGCTATAGTTTGTTTCTGTCTCATTTTCTGCCATACTTTGATTCATTTGCTGACATATCCTCTGACTTGGCAAAGCCTCTGGGAATAACCACAGTGACACTTGGCCTGTTGCAGAATAAGATAGTATAGAGAATCGTATCACTTCAAACTGTATTAAGTAATGCAATGATTGAATGTTCCCCTAAAAAAATTGCATATATTGCATATATAAAAATGCCCCTTGCATATATAAAAATGCCTAGTAGAATGGAGGGGCTAGAGAGGATGTCTGTTCAAGTACAGTATTCCTCTCAGCTTCCTTTTTCCTAGTCTCCATTCCAGCTGCACTGCTTTTTCCAATGGCAGAGCAATGAGAGCAGGACGGCAGCAAAAATGGCATAAGAAGAAGGTCAGGATGCAGGGTGGGCTACGTGCCTACTCGCTCCTGAGCTGCCTATTTAGCAGGCACAGAAACAGGGGCCTCTGTGTAAGGCTGCACAGCCTTACTTGGAGGTTGGGAAGTGGCAGTGAGAGTGCCTCAGGGGTGCCCGCGGCTGGCACTGCCATGGCACCGCCCAAGCAGCAATGGCTTACTGCTGGTGTTGGAGGTGCTATATGGCGCCATTTGTGACAGAGACACAGACAGTATGCACATAACGCCCGCATTGGTCTCCATCAGTGGTGGGATTCAGGGGGTTTGCCCAGGTTCTATAGAACCACTCCCTTACCTTGGCAGGCTTTGGGGGTTTTTTTTGGCTCCGGCTATGACATCATAGAACCGGTTGTTAATTTATTTGAATCCCACCACTGGTCTCAATAGGATCAGGCCCTTAGTAGCCAGACACCACTTTATTGATGGTCACCATGGATCCTTATCATCTCCCAAGTCCTCTGGGATCTTTCTGGAACATGCAGGTAACTCAGGGAAGGAGGTATAATCACTTTATATCAGTTGTTTATGAAAGCCTCACTGTTTCTTTCTCCAAAATAGATGCAGAAACAGACAAGACCTCTCCCTTTCCTTTCCCCAGAGAGCTTGGGGAAGGTGGAAGGCTCATTTTGTCCTGGGCTTTGAGTGAAAGTCTCACTGCTTCTGACTTCTTCAAAATCATGGCATGGTGAACATCCCCCCACCTTGAGTTTTCTGTGCATGCTGGAAGGAACAGGATTGGACACTTAAACCCAGCCAAAGATCCCTTCTCAGGAAAATGCTTCTGGTGGAAAATTCCGCGGCATCCACGCCCCTGGGGGGGGGGGGGGGGGGGGCCGGGGCGCACCCCGGGCGGGGGGGGGTTTTGGGGGGGGGGGGGGGGCGGGATCAGACCCAGGAGGGGAGTGAGAATAGTGTCAGAGGCCTTCACTGTATCTTATCCTCCCTTCATGGGTCTGATTTCTCAACAAGGGGCTGCTCAGATCTGCAAGGGATCTTGGAGTTCCCTTACTCCAAGGTGCCCACCAGTGGCCTCCTTTCTACAAGTTGTAGTTTAGGCTCTTTTGGCACTGCTGCATACCTCTGTGGGGTGGAGGGTAGGATTGGACTGGTAGTCACCACTGGCCGCCTGGCCCCTCAACCACTTCCACACAGTATCACTGCACATCTAGAGTACAAACTGGATTAAGCTCCAAACTCTGTGCAAATATGGAGAGTGACTTTAAAACATTGGAGATACTCTGTGTTTATTCATGTCTCAAAGAATAGCATGAAAGCATCTGATAGACATCCAATTCTTAAGCTAAAGCAGGCTGGGGTCTGGCCAGCATCTTGATGTAACAGCATCAGGAAACCTAGTGCATACTGTGTTGAGCTCCTTCAATGCAAATATAATCAATGAAATAATCATTGCATTTATTTGGATGCACATCCCTAGGATGGTAGGGTTTTTGGCAATCTGGTTCAAACCTGTTGGAAACTCAGAAAGCATGCCAACCACTGTATAAACCTGGAATAAGTCATTTTTGAATTAAAACTATCAGTATTGGGCTCTGACTATATTCCTGCAAATGTATCCTAAAAAATTTGTAGAGCTTGTAATATCTTGCATTTATGAATTTTATATGCACTGATGTTAGCTGTCATGTCAGTTTTCAGGGACCATTTACAAACTCCTTAGAAAAATTAACATTCTTAGGGGCTTAAGGAGCAAGCAGGATATAAAAACCAAACATCGTAGCAAAATAGATGTATCTATATACCCCTCAGTAGAAAGGAAGAGAAAACAGAGCATAATGGAAGGTGAATAAGAACAGCCACTGCGTCGTTCCAGGGTTGACAGCTAGAGTTTATGCCCCAGAATATATGATAATAAGGTTTTATGGGAGTGAGCCCCAGGGATCAACGGTGTCTCCGTAAACATCAGACTTCAGGGAAAAGCCAGGCTTTGAGCAATGGACTCAGTTCATGGCTCTTGATAAAAAAAAGAAATAAAAAAAGTGTAGGCACAGAAAGACAACTCCTATTTGATACAAAGGGTCGAGACCATACATAAAATATTTGGTGGCTTTATATTAAGAACTCAATTTTAAACATGGTGGGGCATTGCTGGGGATGGGGCAAGTAGCCTGCACTACTTTTATTTTAAGAGTTTGTCTTCTACTCTATTAAAAAGAAAACTAGACTATTTTTAAAAGTTGCAAAATTAGTCCAAATGTTTTGGGGAGGGATAAGGAAAATGTGCTACTTAAAAGCTAACAATGTAATGCACAATGAACAGATGATTACCCTGTTACTGTTACTATTTTTCAAAAGAAATATAACTTTCAGAGGCAAGAATTCGGAGCACAAAAGTTGAGTGTGTGGGAACTTAATCCTTTCCCTCCCTGCAGATTCTCTTCTGCAAATATGCATTTGAAATCATATGAAGAAAAAACCCTGCAATGTATACTCTTTACATTGACAAAATGGTGAGTAAGGAAGGCTTTAAACCACCTCATCCCCCAACTGTTTTTCTGTTCCAAAATCATTCTTCCTAAAATAGCTTTCAGTCCAATCCTATACTCGGCGGCTCTTGGAGGAGCACCGGTGCCAAAATGGCGACCGCTGAATCCAGAGCCAGGAGTATTTCAGCCCTTACCCTGAGTAACACCGCTGCAGCACTAATGGGTCTTCTCAGCTCTCTGCCTGCATCTGAGCGGGTGCAGCATCAAGGAGACCCATTTCAAGCCACCCGGCTTGCAAGAGGGGTTAAGATTCCGCAGCAGAGGCTGCCACTGTCCCCATCCCCTTGTAGAACTTATTCTTCCCTTCCTTCCTCCTCCCCGTTCCGCACACTCCCCACTTCCCCTCATCCCCTGGTCTTATTGCTGGTTGGCACTGCTGGAGTGCCAACCAGCTGTAATCCCTGCACTGAGTTGCAGTGCCAACTGGAACGGCCCCAGTGCACCTTACTCCCTGAGTGCCGTAAACATGCTTTATGGCACGTTTACAACACCTGCACCCGGGGCTGAGCAGCAGCACCAGTGTTACAAGCCCATAGGACTGGGCTCTTTGTTTCTTACAAGAAGGCACTGGAGCAGTGCTACATAGATTAGAATGTAAGGCACAGTTAGCCATTTAGCTCTTCTAATTCCATTCACCATTAGCATAAAATTTCACTGTTCAGGCAGGCCGAAGCTCAGCACCAAGAAAAATGCTTATAGGAATTTCAAATGCAAGACAAGAATGGATGGGCAACTCTTTCCATGCACTATCTAACCTAGTGGACATCATGTCATCTTGTTGCAATGAATTTTGTGACTTAAATATGGAGGTGCATGAAGAAAAGCTTCTTTAGCTTGTCCTGAACTTACTGGCAATCAATTTCATTGGTTAAATTCTAGTACATCAAGAGAATCATTTTTTTTTCTTAACACTCGTCATAATTTTATAAGCCTCTATCATACAGTATATTCCCCTAGTCACTTTTTCCCCAAACTAAGTCCAACCTCATAAATATATCTTCCTGTGGAAAAATACCCATTCCACCTCCTAATGTTATTTGTTCTTTTCTTCTATATCCCATTAAAAATTTGAGAACAATGACCCCCCCCATCCTGTCCCCATTAACTCCTTCTGTCAGAAGTTCCTTCTGTATTTTTCCATAGAATTTACAATTCTATGCATCTATTAAAAATTATAGGGCTAAAAATGTCCATGTTAGGACTGAGGTATCCCAACTATGAACTGAGGCTGGGATACAGGGAATTGTCATGCAAATTCTCCAAATATAGAATTTATATTCTAACTGAATATTTTTTTTTTAAAAAAAAATTCCCATTACGAATACTGTTGGTTTCAGGAAAAATGCAAAAATACTGAATTTAGCAAGTTAGTACTTTTTGGCAAAATAATCCTTCAAAGTGGAACATTGGAATAAACATTAGAACTACTCAAACATTCAAAATGTCATATGCAAGTTGATATTTTGACAAAATGTGGATTTGCATATTTGGCTCTTAGCAGGATTCAGATGACTATTGATTCATCAGAGTTCCGCCAAGCCAAAGAAGTAATTGGTGCTGCCAGAAGGGAAAGTACTGACCATCTTTTTAGTGGTACAGGTGTGATCATATTCTCTAAGATGCATTATGCCACTAAAAATGCATTCTCTAAGATGCATTATGCCAGTATGTGGCACCACATCCTCTGGTGCCAAAGATAGGCATTTTGCAGGGTAACTGTCACCTCCTGAAGTGATCTGCATTCCAGTAGTTTGATCTTTCTGGATTCGTCTGGTCCAACCCTCTCCTCAACAAAGAATCTACATAGTTACATAAATTCAACCACAGCACATCACAACCACTGCCCAGAAAAAAGGAGATATATGCTACATCAATCAATCGATCGATCAACAACAAGATCCCTTTTCAACAAGAAGTTCACAAAGCGGTTTACAGGCAAATAATAAAGTTAAATGGCTCCCTGCCCCAAAGGGCTCACAATCTAAAAAAAGGCAGACCACCAGCAACAGCCACTAGAAAGACACTGCACGGGGGTGAAAAGGGACAATTACTCTCCCCCTGCTAAATATAAGAGGAATACCACTTGGAAAAAGTGCCTCTTGCCCAATTAGCAGGGGTTCCCAAACTGTTTGCTGAAGTGACCAAGGGGGCTATGCAAACTCACAGGAGCACAGTGAGATGTCCCTGATGCCTTCTTTTTACTGGCTGTCCCAGGAGCCATCATTTTGAATCTTGCAATTCAAGATGCTGACACTCAGTGATTGCTCTGCCACAACAGGGTACAACAGTGACTGCAGGGCTCCATGACTGTGGTAGATTGGGAACTGCTGTACTATAGTATAAAGAATAGTTTTGCTGAAGGACCACTCCTAAGAGGATGGAAGGTAACAATTTCCTGCCCAAGTTGGATGCCAAAGAACCCCATTGCTACAATCATAATTCCATCCATGCAGTAGGGCTGTATCTTATTTCTATTTTGTTTTTGGATCCCTAGTCTTTTTTTGCGGGGGGGGGGGACACGGGCTAATTTCTATTTCCACTTTCCCTTGGACTGTCCCAATTTGTTTTAACTCTAATCACTTTCATTAAAAAAAAAATCTGAAAAATATCTTACTTTTATACTGTGTCTGAGTCAGTGGCAACAAAAGTGCCACTCAACAGCTGCCTCCTGGTGTCAGGAATTTTTTACCCACATTCCTTTGGGATGGGGATGGGGTTCATTATGTGATTATGGGTGTTTTTTTTAAATGGCAGCTGCCAGAAGGTGACTGTGTAGTGAAATGACTGCTGATGTAAACAGTAGTGAAGAAGCTTTCGAAATATTTTTTTTTAAATAGCCACCAACAAATAGCTACAAAAGGGGATTCTGAAAACAGATCCCCATTGATACCATTTGTTCTCTGTCCCGTTCCTTTGGGGACAAATGGAACCTGATTTGAGTAGGCTGCATACAGTTTCCATTTGTTCCAAAAATGAATACACACCTCTCTGGTTTGACAACTGAGGAACTATCTGGAACCTGAGATAAGAAATTTATTGACTTGGATTACAACACTCTAGCTTTAGTATTATAGGAAGGAATGTAGGCCATCCTAGCCCAGCAAATATAACGTGTGCATGGATACAATTTTTCTGTACGTGTTGTCAGATGGGCAAAATGTTGTATATGGGGTGGCACATTAGTATCCCATGCCTTATACCATAGGGATCCTTTTGTGCCAGTGTGCTTAGAAATTGGACACTATTCATCCAGAATGTGTC
>JAJKFI010000075.1:1926182-1960475 GCA_029204185.1 Lerista edwardsae | reverse complement strand
CACACACACACACACACACACACACACACACACACACACACACACACCCCTGTTGATACAGTTGTTTGCTAAAGTTAACGTTACAGAGTCGCATTTAAACAGATGTCCATTTCTGCCTCGTTGAAGGAGGTACTTCTCAATTTTGCCCAACTCTGTACAACTTCAAAACCTCCATAATGTACACCCCATTACATTTAGTGATTTTAATATAAAGATAAAGATTGCTATCACCTTGGTAGATTAAAAAAATGTAGTACCTCAGTAAGTTTCAGAGAATTTTCTCCTTGGGTAGTAAAAGATTACTGAGTTGAGACTTAAACGCCGACAAGTGAGAAAAACAGTACAGTACTGAAGCGGTTAATATATGCTGCCTAAATAATCTCCCTTCCTCTAGGGCAGTGCTCACCAGACTCTGGCCTGCAGGCTGTATCTGGTGCAACGCTGCATCCCGCCCTACCCTGAGCGGTGCTTATCATTCCACCGCGCTGCTCCCAAGATTCCCACCTGATCTTGTCAGAGTGACTCTCAGCGCAACAACATCTGCCTGGAAATCCAGGTGCAAAGGCTGCTGTGGCACTGGGCTATAGACGCGACTGCCCAGAGCATTGCTCTGTGGAGTTCAGGAGTAAACGCTGGTCCAAATGGGGACCATTTTTTGGCACACATCGGTAGCGAGTTTGGTTTGGTGACCGCCACTCTAGGGCTTAACATGGACTAGAGTTCAGTCCCAGATCCTGTTGTTAGAGCCACATCCTCAGAACTGTCAAGTGCTACAACAAAACAAACTTCAGAGCATGTACAGAGGGCTTTTCCAGTCCCGTGTCCCTCCTGGCAAACCAGCAGAAGTTTCGGATTACATTTCCATTCTGCATTAAAGACAAAGCAAATCCCTTTTGTGCAAATGGTATTACTAGATGTGTTTGTTTTTGTTAACAAGACATTAAAACACAACACAACACAACACTTTCTGGTGTTTAAGGTATTTTCCAGAAATTAAAATGAATTACTATCCCAGTTAGAAATAATACCGTGACTGCATCTGCTGACACTATATCACTTAGATCATCTACCTAGTACAGGCATGCCCTAGTATCCGCTGGGGTTCCATTCCAGATCCCATCGTGGATACCTGAAGATATTGGGGATGCCTTTTTAAAGAACATCAGTAGTTTTGCTGCAACAAGGTAAAAAAAGAAATTTGTTTAATGTCTCCCTATCCCTTTAATAGGAGTCCCAGTATCCAGGGTATCCGTGGATAACTGAGGGTACAATCCTAAACTGCGCTGGAACAGGCAGGCTGGTGGGCCTGCGCTATATCCTGTGTAGCTTGGGAGCAGGAAGGAGCCTCCCTGGGGCAAGGGCATGTGCGTGCCCTTTCCCCCGGTTAGGCGCAGCCACTCCAATGGGATTCTCGGATTTGAACCGAGGATGCTGCGTGGTCTGAATAGGGGCCACTCAGCCTGGGGACGAGAGCTTGGATGGAGCTCAACGGCCGCATCCCAGCACCACCTCCCTCCCCGGGCCAGCATGCCTCCCGGCACGCCCACCCCCACCCAGAAACTCCATCCCTCACACCCTCCCTATACCCAGAATCGCTCTTACGCCAGCCTAACTTGGCTGGCGCAGGAGCAGCGCGACGTGGGCTTCGGCCAAAGCTGTGGGGTTGATGCTGCTGCTACTGTTGGCCCAGCGGCAGCAGCGTTGACGCGAGGGTGCCAGTTGGCACTCTTGTGCCAGCGCTGCTGCCTTTGGGCCGACGCTAGCAGCTAGCCTTGGACTGAGCCCTGAAACCATGGATACCAAATCAGTGGATACCAGGGCATGCCTGTACTCTTTTAAAGCGTTTAATAAAAATGAGAACTTGAAATGAGAATTCAGAATAAAAACACACAACACAGTTTTCTGTCTTTTTCATTTTTTTCAAATCATGAAATCTGCTTAAAAAATCCATTTTCAGACACTTTTAGGTATTACTCTGCTTCAGCAGAGATTTAATAAATTAACCAAACTTAGTTCTGTGCCTTCCACCCATTTTTTGAGAGAAAAAGAAAATAAGGTTATTTTCTCAATAAGATTAAGATCTCAAAAAATGGGGGGAAAGCACAGAACTAAGTTCAGTTAATTTATAAGATACATAAGGATCTTAGATAGTTTATAAGATACGTAAGAATGGAATAAGTTTGTACGCCTAGCATGTCGGGAAAGCTTCACAACAGTCGTCCCCCCCCCCATCAGTATGCTTAACTCCTTTAAACTGAATTAACTATATTAAATGCCTTTGGAAAAAAAAATCACCTGATCCTCAGATATTGGTGATTGGTGATGGAGACGAAATGCTCTGAAGAATGTAATTCTACTGGAGGAGAATGGACTCCTTGGAACGTGGGCCTAAAACTGCAGCCTAGCAGGACCCTAAATCTCCACTCATAGGATTTACGGCCTCCATTCTCCTCCTTTACTGCAAATACAATCCGGCAGTAACGGTCTAACACGGGAACACCATCACCGCCTGGCTGATAGCTCACATAAAGGCAATGTCAGCCGAAAACTATGAGTTTATAAAAGGGGAACAAACCTTCGACAGTGACAAGAACATGAAACCCATTAACAATTTAAACACTCGCCATTTTTTATATCTTTCTCTTCTCCCACCTTGAAGCTATTACGGGCCTGATCGAAGGCTTGGCTTGCTGAGTTTACCGCTCCACTAGAAAGTCTATGTGCATGTTTTCCTTCCCCTCCCCGAGACTGTTACCAGAGAGGTAATGCCACTGAGGCCACATGCTCAATCATGCCTAACACCCAATGCTTTGAGGGCATAAAGGAGGAGGAAAAGTGCCAGGGATTAAGCCATCCTGGAAGTCACATTGTGACCTGGAAGCCCCTTCCCCTACATTGTTTGGACATCACAAAGAACCATAGTTTAATCCTGGTTCTGTGAAATATTCCCAACTCTTGAATGTAGGATTGAATAAATGAATGTAGGAAGATGTATATAGGTACTTTTTATCAAAGTTTAAAACAGTCTGGGATTTGTCATGACATCTGAATCTGGCAAATTTTCCTGACTTCTTCTAGCTATTGTTTGGGAATGTATGATACTACTGTATGATATGGAACTGGGGTTGCACGCATAGAAAGGGCCACATGGGTGAGACTGAGGCTCAGGAATGAGGATTAAACCCTACTTTAGATCATCTAAAATTATATAAATTGCTGTATAAATGCCATAGTGTTATTTCTCAGCGGTAAGCAATAGGTACATTTGTACACGCACATAATCAATTACATTAGGCCAGCACAAGTCCTTGTGCAACCCCAAGAGTGCTGCAAACGCACCATAAAGTGTGCGTCGTCTCCTTGACTCCAAGAGTGGTCCAAACACACGTTATGGTCCAAACGCACCATAAAGTTGCAACACTCATGGGGTGGCACAAGGGACATGTGCCGGCCTAATTCCAGGTTAGGATTGCATCCCCATAGTAATTGTGAGCCATCTCCTGAACCTTCAGGACCCATCAAATTTATTTCAAAGCATTTTAGTCATAGCAAGTAGACATTCTAAGTTCCATAAAATTCCACAGAATAGATACTCCCAACACCTTCAAGATAATATCCTATTGCTCCCCCAACACATATGTAACTAAAATCTACAAGTCTTTACAGAGAATTATCATTTTTCATTTTGGGTAGGGAGTTTTTCTCCCCTCATCTTTATATCACACATATCAACTCTGATCATTCAGTGCAGAGCTATTTGCAAAGTATGGTGGCAACCTCAAATTCAGCCACAAATCTGGAGGTGAGTCATGAGAAATGAAAGGGGTAGGAACTCTCCATATATCTTATAACCATTTGCTACAGGTTTAGTGTCCTCTCTATGAGGGGACATCACTGAACTTGGGGTAAGGCCAACATGGATCAATGATAGAATCTGAGTAACCAACCAATCCCTCAAAAAAAAGCAGAGCGAGAGCGAGAGCGAGAGCGAGAGAGAGAGAGCGAGAGCAGGGGGTGGGTCCTGTATCTTTGTATTTTTGGCTCTGAAATTTGGCAATTGCCAGCTACTTTATTAAACCCTACCTCACGACTCAATATCTATTCTACAGAGCAGATTATCACCATAGCAACTCAATGGGAAATTACAGGTGCGATAGATGTTCCTTCTTGGGATTTTTCAACACGGTTGTTCTCCAAGGCTCTTTGGCACCTAGTAATATTAACGGTGTAAATATTTGTGGAAGCCACTGCTGAGTTCAATAGTAGGACAAGAGACAATATTGGCAGAAAGAGAAGACAAACCAGGGTGGGAGGGGTGGGTGGAAATGAATCTTTACCTTGAGAGAGCTGCTGAATTCCGGATCCTAAATAGGCAATGCACAATTGCAACAAAAATGATAGCGACTTGGTGGCAATCAAGCTGAACTTTTAGAAGAAATGGATCTAAAGGTCTATCTTGATAGGCACATGTAATTTCGTGCCTTAGCCTTAACACTAGCACTATACAGGAAATTTGGAAAGAACCCCCACTCCTTAAAAAGATACAAGACTAAAGTGGCTTCCCAATGCTGAAATTGTTTCTTCTTGTTCATGTGTTTCACATCACACACCAAATTAAATGCACACAGAGTATAAATGCCTACGGAGTTCAGCAAAAGCCTGGTGAGGGTGCTTTAAAAGCTTGGTGCTTCATAGAACCTGGACCATGACAGATCAAGAGAGTATAGTGGTATCACCAAGTTCTGTAGCTGGCGTGTACTGGCTTCTGTGGCTTAAGGATGCAAGAATTCATGCAGAGTCTACAGATGTCTTTAGTGGCCCTTTTAGCATGAGCCAAATGCCAAGTTGTGTGTAGAATATTTACTTCCGACAATGCATACTAAGACCTAAACACACTTTCCTGGAAGTAAATTCTACTTAAATCAACAGGGCATACTTCTAAGTTAAGTAGATATGTATAGGATTTCATTGTACATTGTACTTATGTATTTTTGATAACATTATTATTGTGCATTAACCAAGTAAATGTTTTCTGTTGGTTTTCTTCACTATTGCCAGCAAAGCAGCATATCTTATGTATCGCATACAGAAATACATTTCTTTGATTTCTCTGGTACTTCCTGGGCATATTTGTATTCCAAAAATTTAGTTGAAAAGCCAAATTTTCACTGCCCGGGGAATCCCAGGAAATATAGTTTCATAAACGGGGGAAGGCAGAGGTCCATAGCAGATAATTCTTGGCACCTTTACTTACAATTTCCAGAGAGACATGCCCCATTATACTTAAAGCGGACTGTCCAGTTAATGAGCCCCAGTGAACTGGAGGCGAACCATAACAGCCACTGGCAGAGCCCCAGCACTTACCTAGTGGTGAAGAAAACCACCATTGTCAAGCTCTTCCCTCCCTAGCCACCCCACTTATCTAGCAGCAAGGAAAGCCACAGTTGCTGCTCGACAGTTGCTCCTGACCCCTCCTCGTTGATCTGCCAAAAAGATTGGAACAGGAAGGAAGACAAGGTGCATGGCCCACCCAATCGATTGCTATTGAGAAAGAGACAAAAAAGCCAGCCACGAACCAGGTGAGGAAACCTAAGAAGAGCCCCACTGGATCAGGCCAAAAGCCCATCTAGTCTAGCTTCCGGTATCTCACAGTGGCCCACCAGATGCCTCAAGGAGCGCACAAGATACTAGTGGAAAGGAGAAGAAAAAGATGCCACTGAAGTGGGGACTTGGCATGCCCTGTGCACTGAGGAAAAAAAAGAGAAGAGTAGGGGGGGAACCGGAGGGACGTGGTGGTGCTGTGGGTTAAACCGCTGCTGCTGAGCTTTCTGACCGGAAGGTTGGGAGTTCGAGACCATGCAACAGAGTGAGCTCCCGTTGCTTGTCACAGCTCCTGCCAACCTAGCAGTTCAAAAGCATCTAAAAATGCGAGTAGATAAATAGGTACCACTTTGGTGGGAAGGTAACGGCTGTATAATTTTCCAAGCTGAACTAGTCCGTCATGTTTGATTAGTGGCCCCATTAGGGGCTTGACAGGTGACTGCAAAATAATGACCCTAGCAAGCCTGAATACATGGTTGCTGCACTTTGCCCTGCTTGGTGGGTTACAGGTTATACTGGACTGGTACAGACAGCAGAGACAGGTGCTATTGTTCCGGCTTGCAGGATTTGGTTCAGCAATATTTCTCAAAGAATGCAACCTTGTTTGCACATTTTATTAAAGGTAAAGGTTTCCCCATGACCGAATGGTCTAGTCGTAACCAACTGTAGGGGGCGGTGCTCATCTCCGTTTCTAAGCCTGTAGAGCCAGCGTTTGTCCTGAAGACAAGCTTCCGTGGTCATGTGGCCGGCGTGACTCTATGCCGTAGCGCACGGAATGCCGTTCCCTTCCCACTGAAGTGGTCCCTATTTATCTACTGGCATTTTTAGGTGCTTTCGAACTGCTAGGTTGGCAGGAGCTGGGACAAGCAACGGGAGCTCACTCAGTTGCGCAGTCTCGAACTCCCAACTTTCTGGTCAGGAACCTTCCAGTCAACAAGCTCGCAACTCAGCAGTTTAACCCGCTATGCCACCACGTCCCTTAGGACACATTTTATTACTGTGAGGTTAAAAACCAGTCAAGTCTCAGCATTTCCCAAAATGTGATTCATGATGCTGCTGAGATAAATTTCCTACCTCTTTCTATGGAAATGGACATTTAAATCTTCCGATACAGTGAGAGGCAAAATACCCATGATTACTATCACCTATTAGCTACCTAACCTATCACTGGTCCCACACCTAATATGTGGTCTCCCTGGAAACTGCCTGCCACCACAGGTGAAAGAGGGGCAGAAAACAAAAATCAATCACTATCAATCACTAGTATTTATATACCGCTTTTCAACACAAAGTTCACAAAGCGGTTTACAGGCAAATAATAACATTAAAGTTAAATGGCTCCTTGTCCCAAAAGGGCTCACAATCTAAAAGAATGGAGAACATCACCAGCAACAGCCATGAGAAAGACACTGTGCTGGGGTGAAGAGGGACAAAACAGGGACCAAGTAGGAAATTTTGTTCAGAGTAGTCATGGTCTTTCTTTTGCACGCCCCACCCCCCAACATTGGGAGATGTAAAGTTCCACGTCTGGTATAGTAGATGGCAACCCTATGTTGCAATCCCAGAAAGCCATTGTCTCTATCTGATTCCTGTGGCAGGCCCTGACAGCATCAACTGGAACAGAAGGAAAGAAGGTAAAAGGGGTGTGGAGCCACTTGGGGCAGAAGTGGTGCCTTCCTAAAGCATCATGCAGGAGATAGGTTACATTTTGAAAGAGACCACAGTTTAATTATGTTTGAGAAACACTTGGTTGAGGGCTTTCCATTTCCTGCCAAATCAGTGGGAAATGAAAACAAAGCCTGGGTTCAGTTCTAGATTTGTCCCTTGATTCAATTTCTGAGGAACACCAAGATTCATTTGCTATAAAGCTGGCTGCAAGATTTTCCTACTGCAAGATTTTCAAGAGACATGAATTTGTCTTAGGAGGTGAAACACAAGAAATTTCACCGCATTCTGGTACAGATATGAAGCACTGAACACTATGCTGGGTAAACATGTAAAAAGGTAAAGGTTTCCCTACGACTGAATGTTCTAGTCGTGACCAATTGTAGGGGGCCGTGCTCATCTCCGTTTCAAAGCCTGTAGAGCCAGCGTTTGTCTGAGGACAAGCTTCCCTGGTCATGTAGCCAGCATGACTATATGCCGTAGCGCACGGAACGCCGTGACCTTCCCACCAAAATGGTCCCTATTTATCTACTTGCATTTAGGTGCTTTGGAACTGCTAGGTTGGCAGGTGCTGGGACAAGCAACGGGAGCTCACTCCGTCGCGCAGTCTTGAACTCCCAACCTTCCGGTCGGAAAGCCCAGCAGCAGCTTTTTAACCCACTGTGCCACCACGTCCCTATTAGTAAACATGTACCACTGAATATATCATGTGGACCACAACCTGAGTCAACCTCCAATTCCTCAGTCACCCTCATTAGAGAAAACAAACCACTTGAAAGCCCAGCACAATCTCCAGCTCTTTCATTTGTAGGCACCTTTCAAAGTATGGGGACAAGTAGAAGAGTAAGAGTGTGTGTGTGTGGGGGGGTATTGTTGCAGGTGTTTAAAGTGGAGCTTTCCAGGAATCTGAGTTCCCCTACCACTAGAGGGCTCAAGGGGACTAGAAAGGTGAAGCCAAGTTGCAAGGCATGATTTCTTCAGTGAGGAGTCTGGAAAAATCATAATTTTGCCAAGAAAAGGCCAATAAAGCAGTTAAGTGATGCTTAAATGCCCAAGTTCAGGAAATAAAATACAGGCATAACATTTTGTTTCATTATTCAATGTCTTTAAAGAACAGAATTAAGCTTACATTGTCATTTTACCTTGGGCAAATAAAATAAATAAAATTAAAAACCCTGCTTGGAGCCTTCCCCCATAGTAGTAGCCCCCACCAATCCCCAGAAATACTCCTTGTATTCCTTCCCTAGGCTCCAGTTTGGTCCCACTCACCCACCCAACCTGTAAAAATGAGGTTATTCAAAACCCAGCTTGCCTCTTGTAAAGCCACTGAATGAAGGAAAGAAAGATAATTCTCCAAGTGCACAGTTTTATGGTATAATCTTTTCCTGCTATTAAAGAGCTTAATGCATGGAGCTGACCCTGATTCAACCAAATTTACGGAGCCCATTAAGAGTATTCCTCAGAGGAGGGGGGGAAACGGCTTAAGCTCTTTTCAGATGCAAGGAGGAAACAATTCCCATTCAATGTGCAATTCTCCTTGTTCAGAGAGCTACACAGTGGAGTCATTAATAATTTTTTTTAAGAGAAGAAGTATTTAAGAAGGAGACACAGGAAGAAAACAAATAAGAACATGAGTTCTGATGCAAAGTTTTCCTTTCATGGACAATCTTTTGGAAATTTTCCTGTACTTTAATACACATACAAATAAATTGGATTAGGACAGAAAATTTGCAGCATGAATTATCTATACCAGAAGTAACGACAGGGGATTTGGCTTATAAAGCACTGGGCTTATTACATGCAGCTGTTTACTGGGAACAGTATGCCTGCTGTCCCACACAGGTGCAGAATTTGATACTGGTCACAGGATCCAGCAGCCTAAACATGTACAGGTTTCTTAACAAAAAAAGAGCAAGTTTCTATCTCTTAGGCAGGGCCCTCCAAACTACGCTCCGCGGGCCACATCCAATGTATGGGCAAAGCCTTCCCCATTGTGAGCGGCGCAGATTGTTCCGTGATGCTGCCGCTAATGCCACAGGCACTGTCCGGAGAGACACTCCAAGCAGTCGTGTCTACCCAGAAATCCGGGTGAACAGCCTGCTGGGGCAAGGGCAATAGACGCAACTGCCCAGAGCATCTCTCTGGGCAGCACTAGTGACATTAGCAGCAGCAGAGCAATAGCACAATCCGTGACATTCACAATGGGGAAGGTTTTCCCTGTACACAATAGTCCACAGTTATGCTACATCCAAGCCCTTGTGCCCAGGACAAGTGGATTTCGGGGGCACAGATCCAAGGAGCCCATAGCTTGTGCCAAGCTTGTGCCAAGGAACCAGGGAGTTTCCTGGTGCCTCCTGAGCTGCATTGGATGCTGTGCAGGCCTGCCAGCCGGCCTGCTCCACTGCAGCTTAGGATTGTGCTGCCTGTTACAATAATGTGGGAAGCAGGGTCAGGGCGGAATCAAGTTCAAAGACAAATATCAGAAGCCTAGACAAGTTTTTTTTTCACACGAAGAGTCATTTTTCGAAGCTCTTCTGCCTGCATGCAAAAAAGTAATCCTTTTGACCTCCACACGTGCTGCTGCATGCACACAACCAGTTCAGCTTGGCTGACAGCAACTGTGGCAGGGAAGGTCAGCACAGGATAAACTGGAACCTGTGGCTGCCAAATGCAAAGGGAGCTTTGGAGTCAGCCTTTCAATGAAGTTTGCATCTTTCAGCAGTGATCTGGCCTGTTCTGTTAATTGAAAAGTAAAGACAGAATCCAGTTTCTCTAAGCCTTCAACAATAATAGTGTCTATATTCTTAGTCCCCTTCTGTTAACAATACAACCACCTTCTTCTTCCCTGTTGCACCAAACAAAGGGATAGCTCATCATGGGCTGTGAGAAGAGATCTTGCAATGAGTTGATTAGCCCCTAAATGGAAGGAAGTTGCAGTGGAGGTTGCTGTCATAAAACCGGGTGCCATCGTATTGAAAATGCCAGCAGATGGGGCCATAAACACTTCCTCCCTTCCCCACCCCCACCAGCCAAGGCAGCTTTGGATTCATCTCTATCTTTATCTTTCTGTCAGGTCGTAAATACCTCTCTCCCTCAATCTCTCACATCTGGGCCAGCTTATTTCCTGTTGAGGTTAATTTTTAAGCCAAGTCAACAGAGACTGAAAGAGTGGAGGCAATGGTGATGGAATTAAACTGTGATCTTTGAGCAATGGATCTAAAAAAAAATCCCGTGCAATGCGGTTCCTGTAACCAAGGGGCTAATTGAAAAGCGTATTTCTGAGATCAACAACATGGAGAACGGAAATAAGAGCAATTTAACAACTCCTGAAATATGGAACAACCACGGATGTTCCTACTGAGATTGCAAGGCTGTTAATGTGAAGCAGAAAGACAAGAAGTTTCAGAGGGATTCTCCCATGTGCCTGTAGATGTGCCATTTCACACACACACACAAAAGTTGATGCAGTGTTGTATCCGGCTAACTACTAGCTTTGTATTTGTGTGTCGCTGTTTTTAAATGTGTAAGCACAACAAGGAGTTCCTCATCTTGCTCTTGTCAGTTATTTCTGCCTTCGTGTGTCTTGAGAATCCACAATTGTACAGAGATATGGAATTTGCATATTTTTAAAATACCCCACACATTCATTTCTATGGGGCTTGTACAAAAGAACTTTCCACTGGATTCTACCTGAACGATGTATTCTTAAAAAAAAAAATGCTTATGGAATTTTGCATTTTTAGAAAAGAAACTGCAGGGAAGAGTCAAAGAAAATCCTGAGCCATATAACTTTATTATTATTACTAGCGTTTTCGTACCCGGTGTTGCCTGGGTAGTTATTTATCCCAAGATTCTATTGCACACGAAATTACCAAATTACCAATCAGCTCAGCCAATCGTTCCAGGCGTTCCAGCGGGGCATGGCGGATGTTTTGTTTTGCACCCTTTCTCGTCCCCCACGTTGAGGGGGCCCCAAACCTGGACTCCAATAGCATGGGGAGTGTCACCCAGATCCCAACATCCCTCTCCTAGATCCCAAAATCCCAGATCCATTCCGCAGGACTTCTGTTCAGCAGCTGTTCAACACTTTAAAGACTTCAGGTGCTGGAAAGGTTATACTCTGCATGTCATAATCAGAGTGACATCAGCAATGACATCATAATAGATTGCCTCAGGACACCACGTATCAGCTGAGGTACACACACACACACACGTTCAGGCCCCCACAGCGTTTGTCGCCAGGCCGCAAGATGTCTGCATGCCAAGTTTGGTGTCAATCGGTCCAGGCGTTGCGGAGCCTATGCAGCACACACACACACACACACACACACACCCTTTTATATACATATAGAAGATTGGCCTGTAAACTGCTTTGTGACCGTCGTGTTGAAAAGCAGTATATAAATATGTATATAAAATAAAAATAAAATCTTAAGTTACATTTAAATATTTGCAACTGTTTTTTAAAAAAAAATTTTCCCCTGTCCATTTAAGCAGGCAAGAACCTCAAAGCTGCCCGCCTGCATCAGTCCATCTATGCCAACACTCATTTCAAGCAATGGTTATAATATTCAGATGCCCGTGGGAAAGTCATAAGCAGGGTATGATAAGAGATTCTCATCTGTACAATTTGAACCCAGCAACCAGTACTTTGAAATTCTGTATACAGCTTCTGAAATGGAAGATCCTTTTTAAACAAATAAAAAACTGACACCGCCAATACTTATTGTAAGAATGATGAAAATTTCTGAGGTTCCCTGTTTTCCTGCATACTTTCACCTGGTTTGAAGTTCCCACCACCTGAGGAGACTTCTGTACGGCATCAACATCTTCCAGGCTCTGTGGAATCATTCATATACAGTAACTGTTGCTCCTTTGTTGCTGTTGACCTTCTTTGGAGTGGTACACAAAAAACTTGGCTTTGAGCCAATTCACTGGACCACACACCCAATTTATTCCAACAGCAAGAAAGCCAAGAGCTTGGGTGACATATACCCCAAGTATCCAATCCCACAAGTAAAGCCTGTTTAACATCTAAAGTGGGGGTCTCACACCCAACTTTTGAGCATTTCTCTGGATTTCTCATCCAATGTGTTGGCAATTGGGATCAATTGCCTGCCTGGCTAGGTCTGGCTAGGACCAAGATCCTGGACTAGCATAAATACCTATGGAAAGTACCCAGTGCATTAGAGTTTTGCTCTGTAGTAATGGTTCCCAACCTGGGAGTTATGACCTCCTCCCCAAGTTTTTCATTAAAAAAATCTTCTCGCTTAAGGGGGTAGTGAACTGCAGCTATCTGCAGCAATGGCATCCATCGCATCTAGGTTCTCTGTGCCCCTGCTGCTGCCACCAACAGGGGAACAAGGAACACTTTTACGGGGATTCTTACCATTGCTACAGGTCCTGAGAAGGTTCCCACTCCTGCCTTGAAGAGGCAGAGGTTGGGAACCACTGCTCTATAGCAGTGTTTTTTCAAACTGTGGGTCAGGACTCATTGGATGGGTTGCAAGCCATTTTCAGGTGGGCGCATAGCACCTAGGGCAGATGTCATTGAAAACAGGGAAAGTTGGGACTCTTGAAAGCGGGAGGGCTGTGTGGTTATTTGCTTGTGTCAAGGTTGTAAATAGGCTATTTTCCTTTCTGATTCATTTTTCTATTGTAAAATGACTGAGGAATAACCCAATGTATTGCCGCATTCTTAGAAAATACAACTGGTGTCACAATGATGGCACTTTCAGCCATAACATCACTTCCGGTAACTGCAATTCTAAAAAGTGGGTCCCAGTGCAAACCCATTTGAGAAGCACTGCTCTATAGGATCTAGAGCAGGGCCTGGCTGAAATCTAGGCTGAAGACCCAAAATAGTTTGGTGTCTGAGATAAAAAAATCTAAGTGGGCCACCTCCCTGCCACGTGCATACACAAACTAACATGTAACGTAATTCTCTGAAAAGTTATCTTGCATAAGTTACCATTGAAATGAACAGGAGCTATGTGTGGGGACTACAGTGCTCTTGTTCAATCAAATGGAGTTTACACCGGGAAACGTGGTAGTAGATTATGTCCCATGGGTCAGATTTGTCTATCTCCTACTCTGCTGTCCTAAACAGTAACTATAAGGTGGCATCCAAGATAGTTACCTCACTTGGCCTCATGATAGTGCTTCCTCTGATTAAGCCTTGTCAGAAAGAGAGGAAAAGAGAGAGGGAGGAGCATTGAAAACGCCCCCATTAATAATGACAGGCTGCCATAATCAGAATAAACGTACACTTGTTTCAAAAGCAGAGGACCACAGGCAACTTCATGCAGGAGAACAAAATAGATATTCTTATGTTAAGGATCCATCCTTGGGCAGGATCTTGACCTTCAGTTTTATACATATACTGTATGAGGTTGTATGGATCTCTTAGGTGAAGGAGCATGAGATCAAAAAGAAGGATGGCATCTGGAATAAGTGATCCAGTGCATTTCAATTTGACTGAAAAGGAAAGTCTGTCACAAAAAGAGCAGCAGTCCCTAACCCCCACACCGCTGCAATGCTAACATCCTGAATTGCTGGGTAAAGACATCTTACTAAAAGTTCCTCACTGTGATTCAGAAACTTGAATGTGCCAGCAGTCACTTAAAAAACGTAATTTCTAAGCATTCTTGATAGATGTGCAGTAAGTTTAAAGGATATCAGAACTTATGGCAAATTTGAAAAAAAATAATTTAAGAGATTGCCACCCATTCTTCTCAGGTACTGAGAAGTTTGGGGCGGCCTAGGTACTTTTGCTGGACATAATGGACTGAATTATGTTCAAGTTACTATAGTTCTCCATCCCCTAATGCTCCTTGAGCCCTAGTTTTTTACTGGTACTTGTATAAAAATGGGAGGAAAGGGCAGAGCCTTCCTGAATAGCAGACAAGTTCACTGTTAGGGAAAACCCTGTCTGCTGTCACTTCTTTTTCTTTAAAAGCAGCTAATATGTGCTGTAGTACACATCCTATAAAGAAAAAGACAAAACAAAAAATGAAGGCCCTTGATAATATGGTAGGGCACTGCTGTCAGGGAAGGAAACTATCTTACTTGTTGTATACTTTTAAAGAGTCACATAAACACTCAAACAGTGCACCATAAAAGTGCTCAACTGGAAATATTTTTTTTTAATTAAAAGCAAAGATCTTTTAAAAATGAAAACTATACAAATCCTTGCACTGCTTGCTACAGGTCTCTGAATCAAGGCCAACAGGAGTTCCGTGTTCCCCAAAAGAATCTCTTGCGGATAAGCAACCAGGGAAAGGGTAGAAGATAACTATGCACTAGAAATGAAATTCAGATTACCCCATAAAATATGCTAGAATTTATCAATTTGGATTCAATTCAGAATTTTTGAACATTTTAATATTGTTTTGAAATTTTTATTCTGGGCAACACTTATATATTCAAATCCTAACTTTATTGGGGAACTTTAAGGTAACAATGCTGAACTTCAACTTGTCGAAGTTTATACTTTTACATATCATTTTCTCTAAAGTTTCTAACTCAAACAGCATCTGTATTTGGAAATGCTAAAAAAAAAGAAAACAATCAAAAATTATAAAAATGTATTATTTTAAATATGCACATATTTAACATGAATTCACATTGCTGTTATGGAAATTGGGGTTCCTGGGTTTCAAATGGCAGCCAAATCTAGAAAGAGGCGATTCCCTAATAGTTGGTTTTCAGTCGCTAGTCTTTATAGTTTTTCATTATAACACTCTGCCAAGCGTTTGTGCACACTCGGCTCTCTGTGTGCAGGAGAGGCTTCAGCGGAAGAAATAAAAAACCTGTGAAGATTTCCCATTTTCACTTTTGTTTCTCATAAAGACAGTCAGGCTATGACATAAACAACAATTTACACCCAGCATTTATTTTGGAAATTACAGTGGCGTGTGGCTAACGCACACAAATAAATAATGTTTTATGGGATTCTGCGGAGTCCTTTCAGGGGAGCGGATGTTTAGTAGAAATAAGATGATTTACAAAACGGAGCACTCTGAATTTAGCCGTTAATCCTGGGAAAAATACAGACACACAAGGAGCTTCTATAATTAAAACGAATTAAGAGAGAGAGAGAGAAAGAAATAGCATCCACTTGTATTGTACACAAGATGTGTGACACTTATTTTGCTCCCATGATGGAGAAAGGAATTGTGTCCAAAGCATAATATGAATGAGAATAGAAATCCTTGTATCCTATTTCACTGGCACACTCTGAGTGATGGGCAGCCACTACCTAAAAGGTAAAACTTCCACATGATCCAGAGGTCATGTGCAAAGCTGATCAGAGAATGGCAACATTCTTCCAACATCATTTTTATTTGCACTGATGTCACATTGATTTGATGTTAATTGTCTGGACACATATACAGTACCTTAAGCTTTTTAATATAATCAGGTATCTCAAAGTCTGTGGGTGCAATCCTCCATTAAGCAGGACTTTAAAACTTAGTATCAGGAGTCACCTTGCCATAGCTAATGTTCCACAGCTGTATAGCAGAAGATGAAGATTTTGAGATTCTCCAGATATAGGAATAGCACTGTTAGTATATTCCTACTGGAACAAATCACAATCAATTATTTCAGCTGACCAATGTCTAGTTGTTGGATCTCCAACTCTTCCTCTTTTTTAAGCTTTCTTATATTTGGGGATCTGTTTTGGTCTAGATCAAGTGCCTCCAAACTCTGCCCTATGGGTCAGATCTGGGGCACCAGCATAATAATATCGGGCATGGTAAGTCTTACTGTTCCACACTGCAGCCTCCTATCTTTGCTGCGAGTCACGACAGGCAGTCGCTTCCCTCCAGAAATCGGGCCACAGGGCCTTCTGAGGAAATGTGTGGCAGAAGAGACTGCCCCACATGACTCTCTGAAAGACTGGCTGCAAAAATAGGAGGCTATGGCACAGAACAGTAAGGCTTAGCCATCGCCACGCCCAAGATTGTTATGATGGTGCATTGCAGGCTGTGGTTTGAGTGTGTTTTGTATACCAACTGAGATTTATTGTTAGGTGCTTCACTAATGGCGCCTACGTACACATGGGCGCCTATGTACTTTGCCAAAACTGTCAGGAATGTATTAGTACTAGTACTGGTGTGCTCCCAATATCCACAGTTTCAGTTATCCATGGTTACTGAGATGCCTATATAAAAGATAGTGGAACATTAAACAAATCTCTTTTTACCTTGTTGCAACAAAACCACTGATGTTCCTCACCTTTAAAAAAGGTGTCCCCAGTATCCACGGTGGGGTCCGTCCAGAAAGAACCCCTGCCGTTACCGGGGCATTATAAGTATAGCCGGTAGACATGGGCTCCGGAGGGCGTGGCTATGTTACGTCATGTCAACGTCAGGGGCATGGCCACGTCAACATTGGGGCGTGGCCATGTCAATGTTGGGGGCGTGGCCACGGGCACCCACATTTATCAAAGCAAGTCAGCGCCACTGCAAAGTATTATAGTTTCATTTGGAGAGCAGTTTTATAGCTTCAAAAAGCAAGTACAAGTATGCCTTGGACAGCATACTTTATTTACAATTTGAGCAGAGTCTGAAGAAATCAGTGAAGAATGCAACTCAAAACATGCTGAGGCATCAGGTTTGGGCATTAGGAATCACTGACAATATTTCAGTAAACAATTTTTTTTCTGGCATCCTTCAGTCTCAAAAGACTATGGTAGCGTACTCTGAATAGAGGTCCTGGAACAGCGTTTGGCATGATTAAAAAAGGCCAATTCGAGAGTGACAATCCCTTCCACGCTGAGGGCAAATACAGTCTGTCCCCTGTCCAGCTCCCTGATTTTGCTGGTTTCGGGGCCGCCTCTTTGCCTCGGCCTATTGAGCAAGTGTCTCTTCGAATTGGGAGAGGCCATGCTGCACCGCCTGCCTCCAAGCTGAACGCTCAGAAGTCCAGGTTTCCCATCTGTTGAGGTCCATTCCTAAGGCCTTCAGATCCCTCTTGCAGATATCCTTGTAGCGCAGCTGTGGTGTCCCTCTAGGGCGCTTTCCCTGCACTAGTTCTCCATACAGGAGACAATAAACAATTAGTGATCCAACTAATCAGCTCAACTGAAGCTATAACTGCTGAAGTTCACCTACTGTAACCTCCAAAGCATAGATTGCCCATGTAGGAATACTTAGCATTTATATGGCGCTTTCAAGAGTTCAGAATACACCACATGTACTATCCTGTTATAATCTTTCCAATAGTTCTGTAAGGTGATAATAATATCCTCATATTTGGGGGGGGGGGGTCTGAGAGAGAGTGACCGACCATCAACTGATTTCATAGCAGATATAATATTCAAACCAAGAAAGCCCTGATTGGTAGCTCAGCTTTCAGCCACTATGCTATACCAGTTCTCTATTTATGGAGAAAGGCTTCTTACTAAGAAAGTATAAGACCTGATGGAAGAACAGTGATTTTCAGCTACATTTACCAATCTTTGCAGGGGGCTTCCATGTAAACTCTGTTGCCAGTTTAATTTGACAAGTTCTGATAGCAGCATCAATTAATTAATTCAGTCTTATCACTATCTTTATTATTATTATCACCCATTATTGCATTTAATTGATTGGCTCCTCACATGCATGTTTCACCAGTGTTGGCTCTAGTCTCCTGCACTTCTCTCCTCCTTGCAGTTTACCAGCAGTAGCATCTGAGAGCAGCTTCTCCAGGGCGTCAGAGAGGAATTTTATCAGGGGGTGCAAAGTTTCCTTTGGGCGCCTTCCCTTCTCCATTTCATACATCACTGGATCATAATTTCCACATAATTTTCCATAATCTCCACATCATTGGATCATAATTTCCACAGTTTATGATATATAAAACTATATGGCTTAGACACACAGTGAACGTTAGTCTTCAAACAATATATGGAAACGTTTTCTGAGATCCCTTTTGCTCCTGGGTTCCTTTTTGACCCTAGGCTTGAGTACAATTTACCCCCTGCACCCACTTCTCATGGGCCCTGAACTTTTCCTAGTATAGTTATAACATGGAAGAAGAGGGGTAGAATCATTGTCTTTGAAACTAATTCATTCAAATCTAATCCATTTTTATTAGTAAACACAGATAAAAAGAATCAACAAATACAGGAAATTTAGAAAATAATTGAGAAAAAGCATAATTGTAATGTCTCTATTTTTACTCTGCATTATTGGAAGCTTTCTCAGCTGGCTCCACGTCATATCATGCAATCTTATGCACACCCACCAGAAGTTCCACTGTGTTCAATGTACCTCACTCCCAGGAAGGCAAGTACAGGGCTGTAGCCTAAAAGCCTAGTCCTATCATTTCTCCCTCAACCCCAGCAAATGCATCCATGCCAGGGAGGTTTGTGCTCCATTCTATGTGGGCAGACTGGGAGGCTTGGAAGAGGTAAGGAAAAATATTTTCCTTTATCTCCCCATAAGCCTCCTGCTCACCTATCGGTCTCCTTGGCCTTGCACCATCTCTTTAGCTAGCCCAAGTTTGAGGAGAGAAAAGAGGCATGCTGGCTGCTACCGGAGGGGATACCATCCAGCACAAATTACCCACACCAGGTGTGCACCCCTCCCACTTCTGTCACACCCCTCTCCCTCCCAACCCAACCCAACTTTGTTTGTAGATACTCTGTTTCCTGCACACATGGTCACTCCAGCCTCTCTGATGGTGTTCCAGCAGCAAGCACTTTCAGAAGACCATTTACAACAGTCATAAAGTGTGATCTGCTACCGGAACACTAGTTCCGGCAGCGGGGAAAGGGGGATAGGATTGGGCAGTTCGAAACCTAGCAGGCTGCAAATCAGCATTCTTACCCACAGGATGGGTGCAAACCCTCCCTTCCTTAGGAAGAAACACACACTTCTTTTTCAAAAGTTGCTTTTGCTTTGGATTACTTGATGAAGCAGGCCGAAGGAGTAGTGCTGGCTTGTCATTTACAGCCAACCCATGAGGAAGTTACCTTTGAAGTGTACTGTATTCTTCAAGGCATTAGTGATAAAGATCTGGGATCCTTAATTATCATCACTTAACTGCTAGGCACTTGACAAAGTGGAAGTGAGTTGTGTGCCTGAAGAGAAAGGGTGTGTGAAACTGCCCCTGAACACATCTTTGCGATTTCCTGGTACATGTTTAATCAGTATGATCTTAGATCCAGGAATTCCTCCATTTTTATACAGTATTTGTGTTATGTTTTGTATTGTGTTCTAAATCGGAGGGAAGAAATGTTCTTTTTAATAAGTTACTGGTTCTAGCATGATAAGCTGCCTGATGAGTTTTCTTCTCTGGACACTACAACAGTGTCTCCCTGGAGTTTGGGTTGTTTTATCTGGAGTTCCTGGGACATCCTTTGTCAAGAACTGGCAGATGTGCCTAGGGGCTCCAGTCATATGATTTGCTTTGAACTTTGTTCTTGGGACTAACTTTGGCCTACACCTCTAGGGCTGAGTCTTGCCAACATGGCCATGACACAGTCAAGCAATGCCATCAAGCATGGTAATGTTCTCAGTGAGCACCATCCATTAGCATAAGAGAGACTGGTATGCTGCTGATTGAGTTGGAAAGCAAACTGAGAGAGGGAGGGCAGGTCTTTATTCTGCTGGGTGCATCAGGTCCATCAGGGCATCCTTATGATTTGGGATGAGGAAGAGAATCTGTGAGGACTTTGCCCCTCCCCCAGCAACAGCTGGCACCTCCTCAGGAAGGCATGCCTCACACTTTGAAGTCTGCAAATTATCCTGAAAACTGCCTGATCTATTCATTACAGCCAGCGGACAAAAATTCCACTGTCAATTCACACACACAGGCCTCCCATTAAAATTTAATGGGGCTGCGCATGCGCGAGGGCAGCCCTTTCCACGATAGCTTTATTACCGCTAAGTGGCAATTAATAACAGCCTTTATATATATAATAGCCTGTTAATATTTCTAGCCCTTGCTATCTCACAGTTGTTATGACGGCAATTGTGAATTAAGACCGAAAGGGGGAAGCCCTCCTTCTTTTTTCTGCTTCCCCCAGAAGAAGTTTTCTTTCCGTTACCAAAAGTTTGCCTAGCCTTATTTTTATAGCTGGGTGAGAAAGGATTTACAGGGAGTTGAAATCACTGGAGCTAATTAGTTGAATGGCCCTATTATTTATCCAGGGACACGTACTACAATAATTGCTATTGCAGGTTTCAAGCATCTCCAGGATATTAATTCCAGAGCTCTCATGTCATCTCAGTACAGTAAAACTTCCAAATGGCACCCTGAAGGTGCATAATCTCATTTTAAAACTCCTTTTTCTTCTTTTTTTTCTGAGTGAACTGGCAGAATCTCCTTCCATAAAAGCTGAAAAGAAGAGGAAGAACTCATAATATTTTCCTCATAAGAAAACACTTATATTTTTCTTATTATATTTTTTCTCACCAGTTCTCTGACCTTTCTTCTCTATTCTCACACTCAGTGATAGGATTGCTCCAGCATCTCATTTATTTGGAGACCAGATCCTCCATGCTTTCCATTGTGACTGAAGGGGCCTCTAGTCTAGGTGTTTTTCCCCCTGTCTTTATTTTCACCAAAATAACCCTGGTTATTTGCCCCTCAGATGTAGGGGATTCATCCCTGTTAAGTGGGCAAAGAGGCACCTTTTCAAGTAGCAGATGTCTTTATATTTAGCAGGGGAAGAGCAACTACCCCTATTCACCCAAGTGCAGCATCTCTTTTAATGGCTGTTGCTTCTAAATCTTTTTAGATTGTGAACTCTTTTGGTATAGGGAACCATTTATCTTTGCTATGTATACCTTTAGGAACTTTTTTTTGAAAAGTATTATATACAGTAAATATTGATGATGATGATGTAGTAGTAGTAATCATGCAGCAGTTAGTGCTGCTGCTTCACATTGCCCTGGAGAAAGCTTTTTAAAAAATTGAATATACAGGGGGCCAGCATCATCTGTGGGTTTGGCATCCGCAGATTATCCACAAGTGCTGAACCCTCACCACCCCTTTCGAACCCAACCAGAGCTGTATTCTGGTTGGGTCTGGAGGGCTTTCTGAGGTCTACAGATGCCATAGGCACCCATGTGTGGGCTTTGCGGGCCTCTCAGCGAAAACCAGAAGTCACCTTTAAATGACTCCAGGAGGCTTTCTGAGGCCCGCAGAGGCCACATGCAGGTGCCTGCGGGAAAGCCTTCCCCTGAAAACCACAGATTTGAGCATCCATGGTTTTCCTTATCCACAGGGGTTCAGGGAACAGAACCCCCGTGGATGACAAGGGCCCACTGTACATTCTAAAACATTTCTTAGAATTAGGACTGTCAATTCAGTACATAAAACATCTGACTTTGACTCCAACCAAAATTGCTTCCATTGTCAATGTCTTGCAGCCCTGAGCAAGACTATACAGTAGAATTGGGCTTTGGGATGGAGTCAGAGGTTTTGAGTACTGACTTCACAGCCCTGCTCTCTTGGGTTATCATCCGCTCAGCAACGGTATGCCAACAATAACTAGCAGGGCTGTGGAACCTGAACACAAAACCTCCAACATCACATCCCTGGTTAGAACTTAAAGCCATTGCCTCATAACTCAAATATATTTGTATGTGTAGAACCTGTTTATATATTTCGGTGTGTATATTCTCAAAATGTTATTCTGACAATGTAGAGTTTTCTGCAGAGAACATGGCGAAAGTTTCTCCCTCGTACAGTAGAACCCTGGTTACCCAGGATTCTAAATACCATGTTCCACTGCTCTACAGAAAAGTACAGTGGGTGCAATCCTAAACTGAACTGAAACAGCAGCTCCGTTTGACTGGCAGGCCTGCACTGTATCCAGCTGAGCTTGGGAGAAGGCAGGAGTCTCCATGGGGCATGGGCACATTCGCACCCTTACCCCAAGGTAGGCGCCAGATACCCCAATGGGCTCCATGGATCTGCGCCTGTTATTTAGCGGGCACAGAGCCAAGAATGCCGCACGGCCCAAATCGGGGCCAAGGGGCTTGGGAGCTTGGATGCGTCCCAGCCCCACCTCTCAGGCCAGCACATCTCCCGGCCTGCCCAATCTCCCACCCAGAAACATTCTCAAACTCGGCTGGCCATTTTTTTTTACTCCTGTCTCTTTGGCTTTGATTCACCTTATACTCTCTGCTATAGCAAAACGAATCCAAACAAACACGGCTGGTACAGGAGCATCACGCCGCTGGCTTCAGCCAGCATTGCTGGGCCAACACGGTCAGAGTTGGCCCTGCGGACGCAGCACTGACACAGGGGCCTGGAATGGAGCTCTCGCGCCAGCACTGCATGCAGTGCAGTGCAGCTTCCATTGGAATGTTGTGTGCTGTAAGGTGACAGGGAATAGGATTGGGCAGAAAGATCCCAAAACCAAGCACACTGAGATGATGTGATGTATTATGATTCTTATTCAATATTAACATGTATTAATACCTCGGGAGAGTAATGTTTAGTAGAATCCTGGTCTTTGTATAAATATGTCATGTAATATCTTGAGACTGAACCACAGGGAGCAGAGCTTATTCCTCTTGAGACTGAACCACAGGGAGCAGAGCTTATTCCTCTTAGAAAGCTTCACACTTTTTGGTTACTTGAATAGCTTACAGCTAATCTAAATACTAGGACTATGAAAATGTTACCTACAGGAGACAAGTGAAGGCAAGGAGAACAACACATTAAAAGGGTTGTTTCAATTCTTGACTGCACTAATAGCGAAATATAGAATTGAGAACTGCTCCCTCTTTGTTTATATTTCGGCGGGGGCTGAAGACCTTTTTATTCCAAAAAGCTTTTAACTGTTGACAGGCTGGCTGGTTATTATAACCCACGGGGCTTGTTGTTTTTATATTGTTTTTAAATTTGTTTTTAATTGTGTTCTTAATTTTTGATTGTATTGTTTAATTCTGTTTTAATTGTTTTTAATTGTGAATTGTTATATTGTTTTTATATATATTGTAATGCTGCCTTGGGTGCCTTCGGGCACAATAAGGCGGGGTAAAAATCTAATAATAAACAAACAAACAAACAAACAAACAAACAAACAAACAAACAAACAAACAAACAAACAAATATTCTTCCCATCTTCCTCAACTCAGAGGTTCCACCTCCAGCAATGCTCAGAATCCCTGGGGCCAGTGTAGTAAAAATCCCAGTTTGTCCACCTCATCGGTGGCAGATCTGAGGGGGGGCAAAGGGATCAAATGAACCGGGCGCTGGGCTTGGGGGGGACAGAGACATAATGGGACACAGAGACACAGGCTGGGGCACCTCTAGGAGCGCCATGAAGTCCAGTGGGTGTGTTGCCTTCTGGGCGGTGCCCCCTTCTCCTCAGAGATGGGCGAGGGGACACGCGCTGCCTGGAACACAACAAAGCTGCTGGGTTTTGCAGCATTCCAGGCTATGTTCCTTGACTCGTACTTCTGAACAGAGGAAACTCGGAGGAAACTTTCCTCCAATCAGAGGAGCTAGGGGGTGCCCGCTACCTGGAACGCAGCAAAGCCCAGTGGTTTTGCTGCGTTCCCCCAGCCCAGCTCCTCTGATCAAACAGCAGAGGAGCTGGGCAGAAGTGCTCGCTGCCTGGAACACAGCAAAGAGAATTTTGCTGCATTCCAGGAGGCTTCGCTGCATTCCAGGAGGCGCCCCTTGGCTCCTCCAAGCTGGGTGAAGGGCACGTGCTGCGTGGAATGCAGTATGCTGGTGGCACTTCCCTTCCCCGCTCCTCTGATCGGAGGCACGAGTTTCCTCCTATCAGAGGAGCTGGGGGGGCACCCACTACTTGGAACGCAGCAAAGTCGCTGAACACTACATCCCCGGCTGCGCTTCCCCTCGCTCTTCTGATCGAGCATCAGAGGACCAGAGGAGGGGAAGAGCGCAGCCTGGAGGTAATTGCGTTGACATGATGACGTCACTGCAATTACTTCTGGGGCGGGGGGGGGCAACGGGGGGTTTGCCCCTGGGTGGGCAAGCCCCCAAGCCCGCCTCTGCACCTCATTTCCAGTGACAGCAAACATCAGGCTGGTGGCCATTTCCATTCACCAAGCATTGTAACTGGTGCATTCTAGGCCAGGGGTTCTCAAACCAGGACCCACTTTTTAAAATGATACTCTATCGGGAACTACCTAGCTTTCCAAGACTTCTTTAAAAAGGTGATCTAGAAAGAAATAATATTTTTATTTACTTACAAGTAATATTTTACTTATTTGCAAAAGACTTGATCCATTTCTCATAATGAACCAGCCATAAGGGATAGCCTCAAGGTTTGATGGTTCAGTTATGAGACCCAGCATTGACCTGTTCCTACTACCTGTCAATAGCAGACTTGGGGGGAAAAAAAAACACCAGAAAAAAAGACACTTGAACATTTATCTCCCTCTATGTACATAAGCTTGCAAACTGCAGGAACTCTGTGGGACCCATGAGAAATTGGGTCATGACCAACAGTTTGAGAAATCCCTACCCAAGAATCATTGTGCTAGGACTCACTTTAGAACGTTCTCCTATGTGCTCCTTCTGTTCATACAGCATTTATTTGCTGCTCTTCAACTAGCAAGCTGTTAAAGAGTGGGTTACAAAATCATTAAAACCACAGAAATAGAATACAATTACCAATCATAAAATGATATTGCACAGCAGTAAAAACACAAAATAAAAAAAAAACCTAGCAGAAACTATAAAGGCACCAGATAAAAACCAGCTAGGGGACATGCTAGAAGGCCCAGGTAAATAAAAAAATGTTTGCCTGTTGCCAGAAAGGCACCAAGGTTGGCTCCAAGTGAACTTCTATAGGGAAGTGCTCCACATATGGGCTTCCCCATCTAGTCACTGCCCACCTAACTTCAGAAAAGAAAGGCCTAAGATGAAGAAATCCTATTTCAGGTTCATATGGGAAGAGGCAGCCCTTTAGGTACACGGTTCCCAAGCTGTTTATGACCTTAAAAGTTGAAATCCGCTTTCTGAACAGTGTTTGAATAACTAGCAGTCAGTGTAGAACTGTCAAGATACGATATCCGGAATCTGTTAGCAGCCTATTTTGTACTATGAAAGTCTTGGAGTGAGTCCTGTAATATAGTTGGCATCACTGGTGAATTGTCCAGACACATGATTAGTCAAATTTTCCAAAATCATATGTTAGAGGCCAATTATAATGCGAGAAGCAAACATGGCAGTTTCTGGCTTGCAACTGTCAGAGAGACCCTGCTAGACAGATGAACTTTTAGACATAGGTTCTTGTGCCTCTTCACTTGGACCCTCCTCACAATCGCTAGCTATGCCCCTATTGAACCTCCTTTAATTGAATCATGCACACATTAAGAACAGAGATACGGAGAAAATGATTCAAAGATGTAAAAAGCACCTATATATAAGCATGCTGTGAAACATGCTTCCTAAGCTCTGCTTAAACCTCCTCATACTCTAAGCCTCCTGGCTGCCCATCACTTCCAGGTTTTCACATTGCTAAAACAGATTAGCCCATTTACTGCTAGTATATGTGCCCATCCTTATAAATACAAATGTACGGCTAAATAAACTCAGCAGAAATACGGGCTTAGGTGTATGTAAGGGGGGTTTGCATAAACGCACAGCCATTTCTCTAAGAAATTTATCACACGTTTCCCCCCACCATGCTAGAATGGCGGCACATTCCATCTACGGCCTTGCACTTTATTGCCCTCAGCGGTAATATTAATAACGGTAAAAATAATAGCATGATCAAATAGCATAAGCTTTAAAGAAATGCCCCATTGTTATTCTAATGTTCTTCAAACCTCCCCCCCTCATGCATACACACACTCCTCCACATTCCAATGTTTGCTTAGCTAAGTGATTTGCAATTATTCCAACCCCCAACCCCCCACATTTCCCCTCTCTTTTTCCACTGATATGAAAGAGGGAGCGAGGGAGCCAGCTGCATACTAGGAAGAGGATGGAGAAAGCTATAACATTTGTTCAGGAAATTTATTTCAGCCAATATTTCTCAATAAAATAAAGTGTATAAATGAAGTCACACTGACACCATCATATTTTCCAACTAGCCTGCGAATTAGAGTGGCACTCAGCATTCGCCAACCATTCTCTCCCACATCTTTTTTTTTATTTTAAGGAGTGGGGGAAGTGAATTACATGCAAACAGTGAGCTGAAGTAAATTTGGGGTGGGTGCAAGACAGACTTTGCTTGATTAGGATTTTGGTTTTTTTTGGGGGGGGGGCGGCGATGTTGCATAGATGTTACAGAAGCTCCATTAAGAATGGAGGCACTGATCTGAGGACATCATCAATGGCCTCAAGAGAAAATGCAACCGAAAACTGGGGGGGGGAGAGTGCTGCAGGTTTTTGAGTGGTTCAGGAAAATGTTGGCTATGGAGTGTAACTTTAGGGTAACACATGGTAACACACACACACACACACACACACACACACACACACACACCTATATTGTTCTGCAACTGCTTTTATGTTTATGGAGTTTATTGGGTGGATTAGGTGGGTTAGGTAAATAATATTCTTTTGTATAAACAAGTACTTGCCTCTTTAAAAGAAGGTGGACTTCTTTTAATGAGGTGGACTTCTTTTAATGTACAAGGGAAAGGGCAAGACTGAGAACAAATTCTGCATTAAATCTATGGATATGTATACCGTACATATATAACTAGTGGAATCAGGTTCAAATTGTAGAGAAGGAACCCACTGTGACTACTAAGAATGTTGTACTGTACCTGTCTTCAATCTTTGTTTTGCCATCCCTTGTAGCATATGGTTTGGCTCATTTGCCTGGGCCATCTACAAAACTTGTCTCTTTAGGCAACTTTTAAGCAGAGTTCTTCTCTGTTCATGATACACTATCTGGGATAATTGAGGGGGGCAAGTGAGCAGATAGTCATGGGATGGACCAAATTTTTATTCCTTTCACCGATATGATTCCACCACCCCAAACCAAAACATCAGAAGCCTTATTCACACAAGACTTCTCTAGAGAAACGGTAGGGGTCTCTTTGGAATAACCATCTTAAGACGCAATCCGAACGGCCACTTAGGCCAGCGCATGTCCCCTGCACCAGCTTAAGAATGTCGCAAACATGTCATAAGGCACTTCTGCACCACTTTAGGAGGTGGCTAGGCTGGTGCATGCAGTCGTGCTGATCCACAGAGGCCAAATCCTGCCTCTGTGCCAGTCCAGTAAGCGGGGCTTACACCGGCCAAGTTCAACCTGCATAGGGAGTTGGGAAGGGGAGGGGGAGGTGTTTCAGGGCAGGGGGAAAGCAGAGAGAGGGTAGGCCAACCTTGTGAGGGAGGTGGAGACAGGATCCAGTACTAATGCCAGATCTTAACCCCTGTACCCGGCCCGGTTGGCCTGGCACAGGCTGTTCGGAGTTGTGACAGTGATTTTGGTGGTGCAGCTCCAAGGAGCCTACTAGGGCTGCTGATGCTTACCCTGGGGCAAGGGGAAAACCCCAAAATTGCCTTACTCCAAAGTGGCATACAGCTGCCTTCTAAACTGCGCTGTATACAGTCCTGCTCATCAACGGCTTGAAGTGGCCTTTTTTCTTCCACATGTACCCAGGTTTGGTGTATGTGCGTCAGGCACAGCTGGTTTAGTATAGAGGCCAAGAAACTGAGCTGTGATAAGAACCATTCAAGTTCAAACTTTGCCTCTGCCATGGCAATGGCCTTAGGCAAACCACTCACTCTCAGTTTCTCTGCTGCAATATGGGGATAAGACTAACTCATAAGGTTGTTTTGAGAACTACATAAACCTAATATACGTTAAGTACTTTGCACACTCAAAGAAGTGCTATACATATGTGAAGTACTATTTTATTATTGCAGCTAATCCACATATAGAATCCAAAGGACTGGGGCAATATGGGCAAGCCACATTTCTTGTCATTGTTTAATCATGCTCCTATTTATATTCTTCAAGTTGCCTGGGAAATCACAATGTCTGGCTAGCACTGTGATAGATACTGTATGCCCTCAGACCCTTGGGCATGCAAACCTAAGAACAAAATATCTTGGAAAAGGAAATCACTATAAGGTTTGAATTAGCCCCAGAATGACTGCAGATTGTAAATCACAACTCATTCTCTTGGCTTCCATATTTCAGTCCCCCAAATCCATACTTTGGCCTTTCCACCAGCATGTGCACTATTGGAGTGCTTTTCACGACTGCCGTAATGCAGTTGGCGTTGGTGGAACTCTAGTTCCACCAGTGCTAAAGCCCTGTTGGACAGAGGCTTGTAAAAATAGACTTTGAGAAACTGATTGACACAGTGGACCTGCCAAGATAGGTAGGACAACAGGGATTGTGGGATGAGGAGGGGGAAGAACAAGGCAGTGATGGGGGTGGGAGATGGTAGAAAAGGATGACAGTGGGGGAAGGGTGGATGCGTCTGGGAAGGTGTTGGGTTAGCCCCTTCCTGGACCGGATTCTGCAGCATGGGATCCATGTGGACCTACACCAGCAAATTAGCTAGTGCAAGTCCAGGTACACTGTGCTGTGTAGGTTTATTCCTGGTAAGGGACCGTATGTTCCCTTACCCAGACCTCCCACGACTGCTTCTCCACAGAATGCAGCAGTAGCCATTTTTGCATCACTGCTTCAGCAGAGGCGGGGCACGCAGAAGGATCGGATTGGGCCTAGAATATTCCTCAATGAAGTTTTTGGGTTAAATGGCTCTTCCCAACTAAAATGAACCCTGTGGTGTTTTTTTTATTTTTTAAAAATCAACTCTTATTACCCTAAGCATATCTTCGTCCTCCTCTCTTCTGTCACTCCCTGGAAACACAAATTTAAGTGCCTACTTTTATTACTTTAAGGTCAAACTATGTATTACATTACAATATGTACATGTGGTTTTATAGGTGTAGGTGAGCTCCTTTAGCCAAACTAATAACCACATTATTATTGGGGGAATGTCTTCTAGTGGTGAGTCTTCCAGCTCAGAAATGGTTGTGAATAGTGCAGTACGGCTTTTCTAGAAAAAGCCCAAAGGAGAGATGAAATCAAAGACGTTTTGGTCTCACTGAAAACATAGCAACCTCAACAGCAAAATGGTTGGTAATCAATCATTCAAATCAATTAACCAAAATCAATTTACTCTTGTGCTTCAGTCTCCTAGTTTATGTGGTAGTAATTTCAATGGAAATCAACAGAAAAAGTGCACAGGATCACTTCCAATGAATTTGTCAATTAGCTACACTGATTAATCAATTAATGCATCCATCCTGAAGAACACAGATAGTTGGGAAGACACAACTGATATATATTTGTTACTGATGTGAATACAAGCCATAATTAGCGTGTATATGTTGCTCAGAAAAAGCCAAGCACCCACCCACCCCCTGGCTATCATTACTGGTGACTTTTATAACCTACTTTATAAGAGGTTATTAAGGAATATGGCAAGGGATGGTAATTGCTATCTAATATGAATAAGGGATTTTATGAAATGGCCCTCTTATTTAGACTGTTAACTGGAAAATGGTAGTATTATAAATAAGAAGGTAGATAGGTGTGTGTGAGACAGAGAGAGTAAGAACTTCCCCCTATGCTTACCGAATGTGTAGGGAGACAGAAACATTTGTATACCTGCACATGTAACACAATCTTGAAAAATATATACATTCTTTTTCGTCTTTTAAAAAAAAATTTTAAATGTTATTTTATTCCTTGTTTTGGCAAAGGCCTAAAGCATAATGCACTGGGAATGTAAGAAACCATTAAAATTAATGAAAGACGCCACCGCTAGAGTCTTTTGTCAATGCTTGAATAACCCCAAGACATGAGAAGTAATAACAAACAGAATGCCTTTGAGTAAGTGCAGAGTGCCTTCCCTCTCCATGACCAAACATCACATAGGTGGAAAAAGCATCCAAAAACAAGTTTCTGTACTGTACACATAAAAACTACAGGGTGCAACACTACATTATGCAGGGTCATCATCAATAGGAGACATGAAGCAGCAGATTTTCCAGAGGGAAAGGAGCCTCATGCCGAATGTATTGATTGCATTTATATTTCAACCTTCTTCTAAGGCTCTCACATTATTCCCTCCCCGATGTTTTTTCCTCACAACCACCTTGTGGAGTATCTTGGGCTAAGAGAAAGTGATTGGTGCATGGACAACTAGGAAGCTTCACAGCTAAGTGGGGATTTGAACCAGGGTCCCCCCCTTCCAAGATTGCCACCCTGCAACCACTAACCCACAATGGTTCTGCTGCAGCTCTCTAGAAACTAAACATGGATCTCCTTCGACTCAAGTGGTTTTATTAGACATGACCCCACTTTGATTGAACACTTATTTTTCTTACCTCTATGTAATTTTCCTTTTCAGTTAAGACTTTCTGCAACAGAACACATGGAAAGCTCAGGGCCAGACGTGACATTGATCACATCATTTGGCCTTGCCTTTTTTGGGTTTTCTTTCCCTTGCTAAATGTCAGGCGTGGGGACAGGATTTGGATTGGGGCTGCATCAGAAATGGAGGAAGGCTTGAATCCTTTCTCTCTGCTATGATCCCAACCTACAATGTGCCCCTTCTGCAGCTTTTATTTCTCCCAATTGGCACAACAGTAGAGGGTAAAAGATATATTCTTTGCATCTTTGCATATAGGAGCCGTTTAAGATTTGCATGTGATGAGTGTATGAACAACTACAATGCTGCCAAATCTAATGCCAAACCTACAGTGCTGCCAAGAACCTAATGCTGCCAAACACAAACATACATAAACACATTAAAACACTGAGAAGACAGCTGTGTGGAAAAAAACTGATTTTAAAGTGCAGGGAAAAACAAACAAAACACCAAACACCATTAAACCATTTGCTTACTCACACATAAACACAAATATGTAGCTCAGTTTCACTTTCCATAAGATTCAATACATTTCTCAGCTTAGAGGCAGGGACTTCCTTTTTGTTTTCAGATTGGCACCATTCTGGTGGCACTGCGTTCCTCTCAGCCTACCCTTTCCAATGGACCAAGGCATGATCACCTACTCACAAGTAAGTGCGCCATGTGGCTCAGTTTCACTTTCCCTAGAGCTCCATGCTTTTTCCTGGGCAGCTTCTGAGCATGCTCAGAAGACTCTGCAGCCAGTTAGATCTCTGTGGCTTACAAGCACAGTCAGAAGCATTCGGAACAGCTAGGGCCATGCTCTCCCCATCATGTGACTCAATGCATTTACTGTATTCCCTCGTGTATAAGTCGATGTCAGTTTTTCTAAGCAATTTTAAGGCATAATTTTTTTTATTATATAAAATTATTTATGGTTTCTAAATTCAACAGCATAAAGCACAGTATTAAAAAAACCACGAAATGTGAACATGTTCAACTTATATTCTTTATCTAACATGTAACTGATCTGTGGAACTCCCTGTCACAGGATTTTGTGATGGTGCCTGGCCTAGAACTAGACCGATTTTAGAAAAATCCACCGTAAATTACAAGCCACCGTGGCATTATGTGAAACCTCCTGGTTTTAGGCTACCTCTGAATGCCAGATACAAGAGATTTACAATAGGATACAGGTACCTTTTGTGCTCCCTGAGGCATCTGGTGCACCACTGTGAGGAAGCTGGAATAGATCCAGCAGGGCTCTTCTTATGTTCTCAATCTTATTTTTAACACATTTCAAAGATTGTATGCTTAGAAGAATAAACCTGATCACTCTTCAGGCGTAGTCAGATGAGTTACAGGAGAAAAGGAGGCCATCAGAAATATAGAACTTTCATATCACTGCAAATGCAACACTTCACAATGGAATCAGTTCGCATATTTGGCTACAGTCACCCTGCATACAGAAGTGGTGAGAAATTAAGTGTTGTATCGAACAGAGTTCAAAATATAGTTACCTTAAATAATTGATCTTTGGAAGTTCTTTGAAATGACAATGTTTTTGGCATTATACTCCTCTATCCTCTATGGCTGTAATATGTGAAAAAAAACACCACCACCATTTCCAAACTTCGGACAAAGTTTAATAGTAGTCGTGTTCTATAACAGTACAGCTTCCTACTAACTTTTCTTATGCCTTTGTATTTTAACTTAAGTTTTTAGGCTACTGTGGTTTTAAGTATGTTTTATTATGTACGATTTAATATTTTATGGTATGAACAGCCATAAAATGCTTGTTGCCTAAGGGAAGGCAGTATAGACATCTCCAAAATAAAATATTTTTGCATCCTGGCTTGAGCCTCATGTACCAGATTATGCAAGTAGTGCTGTAAACATTTCAAATACCACAAGCAGGCTCCAACAATCAGGGAAAATGTTATCATAGCACTCTTACAGTGCTCTTTACTCAAGGAGTCCCTTGCAGGGTGTTTAAGATGATAGCCCTATCCCAGGCCACAACAAGCTAACTACAACTTGTAACTACAACTTTTCCCCACAGCTACTACCCTACTTGGCAACCTGGGCTCAAGCCTGATTACAAGGCATTGACTATCCAAACATTCACATAGGCGTTTATATATTTTTATTCAGGGCAAGAGGCTTTCTGCCTCTTTGCAGGGAGAAAGTAATAATACGAATTTCAAGCCAAGAAATACTTGTCAACCTACAAGCAACAAGTAGATGGCGCCGTAACCATTGCTGGAGGAAATTTCTAACATGCTAAATGGGAAACAGTGGTGGTGGGGGAAGGGGAAATAGTCTTCCAGCGGTGACAAACATGGAAAACAAATAGGCCTTCCAAATGTTAACTCTTCTGTCTGTATCAGATTATTGCAAAAAAGCGAATAAATGAAGACATCACAGAAAGAAGAAAAATTGATCTATTTTCTAAGCTGTTCAAATAAGCCTGGGGATCCAAACATTTCATCAGCTGTTTTCCCTGTGAAATTTCAAAGTGGGCTCGTGGGGTGTTGAGGAGGAAGAGGTGGCTATGCTCAGATCCTGTATGAACTGCACTGTAACTCATAAGTAATTTTTTTTTTTCCACAGGGCCCCTATTAAGCAAAGCCACCAGAGTTAAAATGATTCATGGGTGAAAATCCATATGGAAAAGCATTACCGTCAGGGCTTTCTTAATACACCATAATTAATATCAATTGAATTAGGAGAATGGGCTAAGCAAAATGTTATTACACACAATGAGAACACAGCAGCAAGCCACCCTGCCCACCCCTGCTTAGCCAAAAGTGATTTTCCCATATTTTGGCTGCCATTCACAGTCCCATAAATCCTCCTAAATTTACCTCTCAAGGTCAGAGAGGGTAGGAGATACATGTGTATGATTTTCAACTTTGCTCTGAAAAAAGAGAGCAGAGGTCAGTACCACCCACAACCTCCTGCTTCAGCCTGAGAAGATTCCAGGGCTGATTCTCATGGTATTTACCAGGAGATATAAAACGGAACATGTATGTTGTACAAAAGTGAAAGTGAGCAAATGCAGTCATTTATGGAGTGAGGGGAAAGGTAGAGGAACACCACCATAAACATTTCAAGACACGCTTTTCAAACTGTATTCCCAGAATATTGCCAAAAAAAGGAGGGCAGTGTCTAATTTTTCAAGAGGTGTCGGGCCTCAGATTTATTTGGGAGTTCTGGAATCTGCCCTGAAGACCCCTAAGATCTAAAGGATCAAACTAAAAGCAAAGCAGAACGTCTTTGAATAGGATCTCCCATGTTTTGTTTTTTAAACCAGAGTTAATAGCAGGCACAGGAATCCAATTCAGATTAGGACCACATCGCAGCCATGTGTGCGCACCTTTTCTTAATCCAGTTTCCCAATTAAAATACCTACTAAAGCTATTTGCCTTTCACGCAAATTTTGCCCTGTGGGGGGAAAACGGGGAGGGAATGTTAAGCCCCAAAAACACCACTCCAAAGAACTTTGACACCCCCTGCTTTTTCCCAAATCATTGGAAGACATCAGCCATGTAACATTTTAATACTGAATTATATTGTACTACATTTATGCCCTGCCTGCACCTAAGGGAGGTCAGAGAACCATACAGCTACCATGCAAGGTAGGTTAGAATATGAGAGAGAGAGAGAGAGAGAGAGAGAGAGAGAGAGAGAGAGAGAGAGA
>JAJKFI010000075.1:1893097-1918621 GCA_029204185.1 Lerista edwardsae | reverse complement strand
GTGTGTGTGTGTGTGTGTGTGTGTGTGTGTGTGTGTGTGTGTGTGTGAGAGAGAGAGAGAGAGAGAGAGATGCCAGCAAAGATAAGCATTTTCCAAAATTTTAGCACGCTGAGCTGAAAAGGTTCACCAGCATTGTACTAGGCTCTCCACCACTCTACCTTTTCCATAAGTGTTTATTCTGCCTCTGCAAAAAGATGTTTTAATCTCATCTAGGCAGCAATTCAGAGCATTGCATATCCCAAAGGTGCATTTCAGAGAAGAAAGGTGCGGCTTTGACCCTGCACAATCCCAGATCTCTCACGGTCTAACACAGAACTCAAGCTTAAACTTGTTGCCCAGAAAAAAAGTCCCATGAAACCAAAATTTTGGAAAAGTCCTGCTCCATTTTTTGTTTGTATTATACAATACAAGCCTGTTAAACAGATGGTGACCAACTTCTTTTGTGGTGAGCAGGACTAGTCAAAACCATCTCAAGATCTTACCTTCCTTGTTTTAAGCTATCTGCCCAATTCTATCCAGGACTGGGCCAGCACTCAGGGGCATTTATGAATGCAGAACATCACACTGCGGACATCTAGAAGCACCAGTGGTAGTAGCAGGAGAGTACCAATGCCAGATCCAGACAGGTAAGCTGGATGGTGGCATGGGCAGAACACAGACAGGAGAGGATGGAACAGCAAGAAGACAGGGCAGGGAGGGTGGGTTGAGGCCGGGAAGGGGCCAGTACCGGCAGCAGCACCGCCACAGATACCCTATCCTCCTTTCCGGCTTCGATCTGCCTTCCCAGGCCCACTCAGACTTGTGCCAGCAAAATAGGTGGTGCAGGTCTGTGTAGACCCAGCCAGCCAGTGGAGGCTTCTGCCCAGGTAAGGGAAAAATATTTACCATAATTAAAATGAAAAATCCAAGCAAAAGAAGTAAGTAGGTAGATCTTTTTCTGCCCTCCCCCACCCCCAAATTACACTTTTAAATAATGTAGAGGGGGAGGCTTTGGAATGTGGGGATATGTATCCTCTGAAAGAGAATTATATCCTCATTTAGGTGCCCCACAGCTGACCCAGAGTCTCTCGGTCGTGTGTGGCAGACACTCATCGTCAAATCAATAAGCATTAAATCAACCTCATTTTCTACTATTTAAATTAACTATAACCACTTTAATTGCGAATTCATCGCCAGCAAACGGCTTATTGCCTTTTACATTAGAGCCCCGATTTACTTGCGTGTCACAGACCATTGAGGATGGTTCTGCACATTCTGGAAAAGCCCTTCTCCATTTTTCATCTGTGTCACGTAGTAAGAACATGTTAGACAACCAGCATTTTCACAAGATAGCATTAAAAACACCTTTCAGCCTTATCTCGCGTTACCGTTTTGGAACGACTGCAAGTCAGTATGACAGCCTTGCAGTCAGCATTTCAGCTGGCTATACACACAATCCTAGCTCTCCAACAGATTAAAAGAGAATCTCCCCTTCCCCCACATGCTGCCTCTCACAACAATCTCTCTCCCTCTCCCTATACACCTTCTAGCCCATCTCTGCATCAGTTCTTATTTGAGTAGTGGGGGCAGCCTGTATGTTGTCAATGAGTGGAGCTTCCCTACCCAATTCACCTCAATGAATATGCCAATTAGACATTGTACGACACACCTGATGGCATGGAGGTCTTGTTCGTGCAATTTCTCCTCCTCTGTTTCATGAGAGAAATATCTCACACAAGGTGCGCTTCCACATGAGCAGGCATTATTGAAGAGGAGACCTCAGTTCACATTTCCTTTGAGGGGAAAGCCAGAGGGTGAAGGACAGCCACCATTAATATATGAATCTGATTTTCTTCCAGCCAACACTTGTCCCCTCTTTCTCTCCTTCCTGACACAAATGCTATCCGTGGCAAGGTTTCACTGCTGCAACCCCAATTATGGGCATCACATGCCAGCCACTTATTCTAAATTTTATTTGAGATTGAAGATGGTTGTTTAGCATGCCAGCAAACTATCTATTAAGAGGAGGAGCCACCCTACATAATAAATAATACGCAGTACTCAGTGGAAACCAGCACAGCTCTGATGTCTCAGGTAGGGGCACAACAAGCCAGAAATTCCAGCTCCAGAAATCCAGTCTAGCTTATGTCCCCAGCTACGTCCCCAATCATAGCTTATGTCCCCAGCTTTTCGTGGAGAAAAAAAGCACATATCTAAGGTGGTGATCAAGAATGCTTTCTAAAAGCATCCAATGCCTGATAGTGCCCCAACCCCCACAAAGGTAAAAGTAATAACAAAAAATCCCAAATGTTCCAAGAAGCCCATTCTCGTGGGCTTCTTAAAAAATGTAGAAGTTATTGGATGTAATAACTGGATGCTTATCTTATCCTGCAGATAAGGTGAGGATATAAAGCGCACATTTTAAACATTTCTTCTTATTAATCCATACAATAACTCTGGATTTGGTCACTGGTCTCTTTTCACATTTTGAGATAATGAACGAGTTAATGCACTAGAAAAACATTTTTCTTGTTTAACGTATGAATACTCCCAGTGTTGCCGGATCATTTAATTTTTTTAATAATTTATGTGCTGCTTTTCCTACATTTGAAGTGGTTTATGCAGAAGCACAGAATACACAAACATTTAACTAATACAGGCACAACCAATAAAAACCATAGCAGCCCACAAGCCACCTAGCAGACAAATGCCATTTGTTCCAGACATCCTGTATGGAAGAAAGAAGGGTAAGACCAACTCCTACTCTCACTTTCCAGCACTGACATAGCGGTGCCACTGGGGCATGTGCTGCATCCTGCAGTTGGGGGGCACTCATGGAGGTCTCCTCAAGGTAAAGGAATGTTTGTTCCCTTACCCCAGAACTGCACTGCCTTTACTCCGGTGCTAGAAAGTTGGTTAGGATTGCGCCCTAAGGCCGTCACTCCAAAGCTGAGAAAGAGAGAAAGTAGAGCTGGTAAAAGACCTTGCATGAAATCCTGAAGAACTGCAACCAGTCAGCATAAACCATATTGGCTTAGATAAATCAATGGTCTGATGCAGCAAAGAACAGCTTTAGATGCTCGTATAGCTCCCTTTCATTTCTTGTGCAAGAGAATGACCTGCTGGATTGTGCTCCATGTCTTTAGTTTGCAGCTGGTGGCCTTTAACTGAAGGGTATTTAATAAAGTGGGTCCCAATCACAGACACAAGGGCACACCTTTGTACTCCATGTTAATTAATCCAGAACAACATCTTCCTGAACATCTATCTTGTTTTACAAATGAACGACTCTCAACATTTACTCTGGTGTGGCTCACTTCCTTTAGATAACAGAGATGTCATTAAAAATTCCTGCATGTGTGTTTAAATGGAATGCCAGGTCTGTTGCTATAAGTATGAGAGAGGGGCTAAGCCCAGGGTCAGCAGCAGTGACCCCAAATGGTGCTCAGACACATGCAGAGAAAACACTCAAGGGTGGGCAGGAACAGTCTGATCTACCGCAAGAAAGCTGTCAGCTTTTAACTCAAAATTCACTGGATAAAATATTTACATGTCTTTACCTTTTCAAGGATTGCAATTCATTTGGGTGAAAGTTCATTTCTGTTTTAATATGTGTAGGAGTCACTATTAATCACTATTAGTTTGGTGAAATTTGGTCACTATTAATTTGGTGAAAACAAGATTAGCTAAGATTGGGCCCAGATTTGGATAATCTATATTTGGACAAGACAGAGATTCTTTGTGGTTCAGAAATCCACAATGCGGATATTACATTATGATCCTGAATAGCAGGTCTGCAGAACCTGAAACTGGCGTATCATACTGCTGTTAAAGAGGAGGTCCATAGTCTGGGTCCTAGACACACAGCTGCTCCTAGATGCTCAGATGTCAGCTGTGGCCATGAGGACCTTTGTCCAGCTTTGCTTTGTGTAGTTGTTATGGCCATACCAGCACAAGTCAGATCTGGTCATGGTGGTCCATGCCACAATGAAATCAAAGTTAGACTACTATATGGCACTCTATGTGGGGCTGCCCTTGAAGATGGTGACTTGAGTGGCTGCTGGAGGTCAGTGGTTCAACTCCGTTGGACCGCTGTTTCAGTGGCTGCATAGGCTGCCAGTTCATTTTTGGGCCCAAGTTAAATTGCTGGTTTTGACCTTTAATGCCTTCTACAGCTTGGGGCCAGCATATCTGAGAGAATGCCTTCTTCCATATAATCTGACTTGTCCTCTCCAAGGATCATCAGAGCGGGCCATTTTAGAGATGCTCAAAGAGGGGTGGCAGAATGAAACAGAACCTTCATGGTAGTAGCACTTACATTATAGAATTCCTTTGACTTTGGTTTAAGAGCAGCTGCAGCTCCCTCTTTAGAAACCTTCCAATGAGGTATAAAAACAATCCTTTTTCTGGCAAGTTTTCTGATTTTAGTTTTGGTTCCTAGCACTTGTTGGTTTTATTAGAGCTTTTACTATGTTATCATGATATTTTATGTGCTGTCTTCCACTGGCTGTTTTTAATGTTTTATATTCTTTTTACTTCCAAGTTTTTCAATATTTATTTCAAATTTTATAATTTGATTTTAATTGTATTTTAACATGGTTGTGAGCCACTTTGAGTGTCTTTGGGAGTAAAGTGAGATAAAAATGGAATGAATGAATGAATGAATGAATGAATGAATGAATGAATGAATGATCCAGACATCTCTCCACAGAGAATCTACAGGTAGACTCTGTACATCTGGGATTAGGGGGTAGGGTAGTTATCCCTAGACAAAGCGTGGCTTACAGACAAAGAAGAGCTCTTATCTCTCCCCCCCCAATACAACTCTCTCACTTATCATGAGAATTTGTACCTCCATCCACATCACATTTGAGGATGACATTGCTGTGGCTCAGTGGTGTCATTCAAATGATTTAGGAACAGGAACTCACTTTTGATTGGCACTTGTCGAGAACCCGGAACCAGCCACGGAGCCCATTAGGATCCGGAATGCCCTTTCTGGTCCATTCCCCCTGAATGGACATCACTGCCTTCACCCCCTAGGAATCCGGAGTCGCTCCCTTTAACCCTCTGAGTGCCGGCCAACCAAGAAGAAAAGCTCTTTGCAGAGGAATTGGGAGGGGGGAGAGTGAAGTGGGCGGAGTCAGCCCTAATTTTAACTAGTGGAACTGAGTTCCCCCGTGTTCCCCCTGCATGACATCACTGCTGCCTCTGGACAGCAGCGGAGCACAGCTCCGCTGGTGTCTGGAGGATGCAGGGAGAAAAAAATCCCCCATTCTGACCCCCATCGAGGCTGCATGCAAATCTTCGACATGGCTCAGAAAGCTCTCAGAAAGTCTGTCTGGAGGATGGGGTAGGGGGAATCCCCCATTCTGAACGCAGCACGGCTCCACTGGTGTCTGGAGGGTGGGGGATGCAAATGTTAGCGGGTTTAATTACCTGATTTTTTTATATGCCCCACCTGTATACACTTTCCTGGGAAAAGTCCCAATGAACTCAGTAGGGCTTACTTTTTAGTAGATATGCACAGGATTGCACTGTAATACAATATAATACTTTTAAAGTTATCTTTGCTAGTTGCCAATTAGCAATGTCAGTAGAAGACGAAAAATCTAAAGGGATATAAGCGGGGGCAGTTCTGCTTCAGATTGTAAGCCTCCTGTGCACTTCTGTGTACCAATTAGTACACTGTTATGAGCAAACATGTGTGTTAAAAAATCACACTTCCACTTTTTCTTTACTCCCCCCAAAAACTGTACCTTCAAATTAGTTTAATCAAAAATGGGAACTAGATGTTTGCTGCACAAAACATGTCTGAAAACAGAGAGAATCTGACAAAGCTTGCTAGACCTGCTTCCCTGAATCATTGGGTAAGATTGTACATTTTTCTATAGAGGCAAAAATACATTATTCCAAGATTTGATCAATCCATCCACTGTCTTTCTGAGTGTTCCCAGCCTTGCAATACTGGCTGCACCTTAACTATGCGCTGAAGGGAAAAAGGGAACTCAAATGTTAATTTCAATAAAATTAACTTAGCTTGTTGGTTTCATTGCAATGTAATTTTAGCCCAGTGCCCCGAGGGGGGAACCTGAGTTGTGTGTCATAAAAGGCTCTACCATCTCAGATTGGTTGCTTCGCTTCTCGGTTCTGTTGCCCGGAGGTGAGCGGCTCTCGAGAAACCCCATCCCATAAATTGGAATTGCCGCAGACCGCTATACAGACACGTTTATACAATCTACCTATTTTCTTCCATGCAATATTTTATGTAAGCTGTTTTAATAAAATAAAAAATCCCAACCGCTAAGAGGCATTCTGCTTGGACAGCTGCTTACTGTCTCTCTGCTCTGGTCAAGTGGTTAGAAAACTTGATCGGGAAGACTTGTGTTCAAGTCCTGCCTATAATCAAGGATTCATGGGGCTAAACCAAGAAAGCCAAATATAGTATTCTCTCTTGCTTTCACTCTCAGTTCCTCATCTGTAGGAATGACCTCAAATGGTTGTTTGAAGATTGTAAAAAAACTCTGCAAATTAAGAAGAGCAAAAGTGGCAGTCCCAGTAGTAAGAACCTGAAAATTAAGATACTTCATTAATCATTTCTGATCTACTATCCTATTTTCAACAAGTTCCAAAGGGCAATAAGGGCCATATTGAAAAAGCATTCTAGGCTGGAAGCCCATTGCAAACCTGCAGGCAGTAAACATTAACATGTGTATGCCATTCACAATACAGCATATGCCGAATTCATGGGAAGGATTCTAGGAGGAAGTGGTGAAAATTTGACATTCCGAGTTCTCTTCATTTGGATGGATGAAATAAATGGGGGCCACCATTACCTTGCTTAACATGCCCAGGCAAAATGGGACAAAAAGACAAGACACTGCACATTTGCACCAAAAATTAAGCACTACGGGACTAGTTCAGCTACACAAATTTTCTCCAAGCAATCCTTGCTGAACGTAGGATCATATAAAAAGGTTTTAATACCATGGTCACTGTCACTAGTAAAAGTACCTCTGCATTTCCAGAAATGGTTACATGGAAAATTCTGCACAGGAATTCCATATATGAAATGATCTTCATGAAATAAATAAGGCAGAAGACTACATAAACTGGCCTCGAGTTAAATTGTCACATAACAAGTTACTCTACATAAACTGGCCTCAAGCAGAGTAGAATGTCTCATCTGGGTAAAATTCCAACTAAAACATTTGGCAAGCCACCAAGCTACACCTATCACTGGAATGTAGTTAGTGGTTCCAGTCACTGGATGAGGTTGCACTTATATTAGCAGTTTCTCAGCCATAGCCCAATACAAGGGAAAGTTGCTTGATGCTTTTGCCACTTCAAAATGGGTCATACTGTGGCTGAGAGCCATTATCTTGTTCAAGTCCAAGACAAGGGGGAGGAGAATGGCTTGGATTTCCTAAGTGGCTTAAAGGGTTTTCTACTGCCCCTAGTGCTGAACAGAAGTTCTGCATATGTGAAATACAGCAAAAATATACTTGAATTATGTCTCTAGAGGCCACAAATTGTCTGCCAAAATCAACATGTTTACACCTCATTGCCTATCAATGTCCTAAAAACAACAGCATCTCAAACTAGGAAACTGAGTAAAAAGCTAAATTGGGATTTTTAAAATTATTTTTTGGCAAGTACATTTATAGTAGTGTAATTTTTCTTCTCAATTTTCTTCGTTATTTGTACTAGCTACAAAGTTAGAGCTAGATGATGTTATAGCAGATGCATGGTTGAAGCCAAAAACAATAGACCTGTATGTCTCTCCATCTTCCCATCCTGCATAGTTGTCCTATGAGTTTCCTCACTCCACTCCATTAGTTTCCAGTTATGAAGATGGGAGAAGCACATATTTTGTATCACTATACATTATACACACACACATATAGAGATGCAGGCTCCTGTTTTTGGTGGCAACGCAAATAAAATGTACATTGCCCAGAACACTCATTTACATTACAGATGCCTGTTTCCCAGTGCTTTCTATTCCATATTAACAACCATCAGACATTCACATAAATACTGCAAGGAGGGGGTGAATGCTCAAAAGCTATTTACACCTCATGTGTGAAAACCTTTGATAAGCTAGTGATGAAAACCACTACTAGAAGAAGGGGTGTCTAGACAATTCAGTTTTGGAAAAACTAAATGTGTTTTAGGAATGAGGTTCAGAGAAAAGACCACTCAGGGGAAGGCAGAGAGGCAGGTCATATAAAGTAATCAATGTATTGTATAAGTAGCAGAAAGAAAACATTGTTCTTCCTCTCCTGTAATATTCAAACTTGTCACACAATGACACTGACTGACAGATCAGAACAGACAGCATTTCTGCATGCTACATATAATTAACTTATAGAATTCACTGCTACAAGATACAGTGATTACTTCCAGGTAAGATGGCTTTTGAAAGGATTTGACAAAGTCATGGCAAATAGGTCTAGTAATGGTCACTAGCCACAAAAGCTAGACAGAACCTCCACGTACCAGAATAGTATCTCTGTGAATATTAGATGCTGGTGACAAAACATGGGAGCAGGCCATTCCTGTCATGCTCTGCGCATGAAGGTCCAGGGGCATCTGGCTGATTCCTTCTGGAAGCAAATACAAGAGCCCAATCCTAAGGCTCTCACTGCAGGCAGTATGCTTGTACCACCGGGGCAACTGTTGCACACAGAACCACAAAGTGCCTCCAACACCAGCAGTAAGTCATTACCTCCAGCACTGGGGCAGCGCTGGCCATGTCCACCCTGGAAGGAGAACTGGTCACCAGCGAGCGCTGAGTTCACTGCTATGTGGCCTTTCGGAGCAGGGTGGGACGGCGTTCCGGAACGGAAGGCCTTACTCAGGCCTTACCACATGGTCTTACTTGGAGGCCCTCGCTTCTGCGCTGGCGAAATAGCCAGCACAGAAGTGAGTAGACCCGTTGCCCACCCTGCGCCCTTACCATGAGGAAAGGGGACAAACATCCCCTTTCCCCACAGGGGCTCCAGCAGCTGCCTGTCTGCCATGGGATGCAGTAGTAGCCAACTTGGCTACCGCTGCGCTCCCAGAGGCAGTCAGCCAGTATAGAACTGGGTTGTAAGTAGCTGGTCCTTGCAAAGCATAATCTTATGCATATCTACCCAGAAGTAAGTCCCATTGACTGTAGTCCTATACTACACCCACTTACCTGGGAGTAATAAGTTCCTATTGAACTCATTAGGGCTGACTTCTGAGTAGATTACTCAGTTGAAATCTTATGCGTAAGATTATGCTGTTAGTCTAATACAATAGAGCTCAATGTATTTTCATGTTCTAATAGCCTGCACTGCACGACTGTTATGCATTAAGAACCTGCAATACGTGTTTGATCAAAGTTTAACCATGGGCCCAAAGAATGGAGGATGTACTATGATGCTTTATCAAATCACCTTCAGGTCTGTCTCAAAAAAGAAAAAGAAAAAAAAAAAGCCTGTTTCCAGCCTTATACAACCAAGACGCTTTCGGAACTACAAGAAAAGTATGTATTAGCCTTATATGGCTGAAAGAAGGAGGGGGTGGGAGATGGGGAATAACTAGTTCTAACTAGATTGGAGATCTTCTACACATCTACACTGGCTTCGTATCCCCTAGCAACGTAGACAGAGAATTGGCAACCAACTGACCTTATCAGAGTTTCAATTAGAATCACGAGAGCACACCATAAAAACACGCAGTAGCAGAACACAGCCACTTTCAGGACCTTAATTGAGAAAGAAGGCGCTAGACTGCTTGGCCCAAAAAGGAGGGGGGAAAGAGGTGGAAAATCCCTCAGCTAAACTTGGATACTGTCCACTCTTCTCAAAGGCTCTACATCCCAAAAGACCTGGCAATAAAAGTCTTGTTTGCACAGACAGATCTTAAAGAGTCCCTTCAGGAATTTAAATAATAGTTGGCTGGGACTGGTTAGCAGTGCAGCATTTTTGTTAAGGAATCCCACAGCAGCAAATGGATGTCATGCAACGGCCTGTAGGGAGACCAGATGCATTGAACTGGTGCAGCATTTGGTTTCCTGAAAATGTCTCAAATCATGCTTCTAGCTCTTATGGTGGCAAGAAATAAAAGGATACCCAGCACCACATGCATAAACTCAGCTCTGAAGGGATACCAGGTAGTTTGTCACATTTGCCAATAAGCCCAGAGGTTAGGAGGGCAAGTTGCAACTGAATGTCTTGGGTTCTGATGGGGGAGGAAACTTCTTGGCTACAATCACTAAGTGTTAAAGATGGGTCAGGTCATTCCTCTACCCCAGTGCTTTTCAAACATTTTAGCATTGGGACCCACTTTTTAAAATATCAATCAATCATGAGCCACTAGACAAAAAAAAATCTAGAAATAAATCATTATTAATTCTTAGTAATTGGGGCCCTGTGCTCCCAAGGCTGATAGAGACCTTGCGTATAGTATGTGTGTATGAACATTTGCTAGACCCTACCTAGAAATGGAACTGTTTCCCAATCCATTATAGTCATTGCAGGGTACCCAAAAGGCTGGAGAGTAAGATATGCTGTTAGGGACTGTCAGGCCAGACAAAAGGCTAAAACTGGGCTCATAAATTATCTACAGCACACTAATTATTAGATAAAATCAGAAAACGGGACATTTTAATTTGGAAGTATGAAGATTACCTCATACCACAGGTTAGCATTCCAGCTAACAATTTTCTTCAACAAGGTTGCTTGTCTTTTAATGTTTCAAAAATGTTTCACGACCCACCAAAAAAAGATCACTACCCACTGGTGGGTTCCAACTCACAGTTTGGGAAACACTGCCCTACCCCAAATATGTCATACACTGATTCCTGCTTTATTTATAACTAGTTTAGGTGACAGTTAGGGACGTGGTGGCGCAGCGAGTTAATCCGCTGTTGCTGGGCTTTCGACCACAAGGTTGGGAGTTCAAGACCGCATGATGGAATGAGCTCCCGTTGCTTGTCCCAGCTCCTGCCAACCTAGCAGTTCGAAAGCACCTAAATGCAAGTAGATAAATAGGGACCACTTCGGTGGGAAGGGAACGGCATTCCATGCGCTATGGCATAGAGTCATGCCGGCCACATGACCACGGAAGCTTGTCCTTGAACAAACGCCGGCTCTACATAACAGGCTTTGAAACGGAGATGAGCACCGCCCCCTACAGTCAGTCACGACTAGACCATTTGGTCATGGGGAAACCTTTGCCTTTTAGGTGACAGTTAAGCCTCAATGTAGGGAGCTAGAAGTGCCTGCCTCAATCTGTGTATACAAATGCATATGTGTAGACATAAAACACACTCCCTTTCCTTTCTTGTTCTATTGGCTCATAGCAACAAGATAACATGCCAAGGGTTTGCACTGGAACCAAATGATTACGGTATGACTAAAGCTGAAGTCTCCAATGCCACAGGCAGAGTGTACCGATTTGTTGATCAGACAAAGGCAGAAGGCCAAATTCTGTGTATTTATAGCAGATCTAGCCAATCTAGAGACTTCTTACTACATCATTAATGGCAGAGATGCATCTTTCATCCTATGTTTATTAACAGAGGTAATCTAGAGATCACTGGGCTAGATCCCAGGTGCAGAGTACAAGCTTCAAGACCACAGGCTCCTGACAGTCCTTTGGTTAAGGATTCTGACAGTCCTTTGGTTAAGGATTCTGGACTTAAAAAAACACTGTAAATATTCTACCATTTCTGTTGAGAATGGTGAAGGCTGATTGACACTGGTTCCCAAACCTTCCTGGGTCGCGACACCCCCGCAGTCTTCCCAGCTTAGCTAGGTGACACCATCTGGGATCACACAAGATTTGGGTGCCAACATCTTAGATTTCAAGAGATTTCATGAGATACAATATGGTGGTGTCTGGGAGAATAGGTGGTGTCTGGGAGAATTATAGAAAAAAACAAACTTATGTGGACAATGTATTGCAGGAAAGTGTCGTTCATACCACTTTTACCTTAGCTCAGTATCCATGGTATCCATGGATACCGAATTAGTGGATACCGGGGCATGCCTGGCCAATGCTGTCACTTTTAGTGCAGAAGTTGCAGATAAGGGAGGGATTCTTAAACTTTCCTCTGCCTATGGATTTTTATCCACTGCTGACGCCCACTACCATACCCCCTACTCCACCATGATTCTTAGAAAAGAACTTGCAAGGCAGCAGCCAATTTTGTTCTGAACCTTCTAACCTTCAGTGAGGCTGTTCTAGGACTATCCTGAAATTTGCAGTAGCTGCTACCCTTACTTCTCAGCCACTATATTTACAAATAAGTAACTTTCACAAAGACAAGATCACTCTCCCCCAAAATAGCCATCATGCTCTTTGAACAGCTTTTGTTCATTTAAGTGTGCAAGACATCTTTGCAATGGGTAATGCCCTATACTTTCACTTGTGAGAGTGTGTACACAGCATGTTGGATTCTAGCATGAATATTACTTGGTGATTAACAATGTCTATGCTAGCTGCTGTTTCCAAGCCTCCCTCCCTCCCTTTCCCCCATATTCATTTGCACCCAGAAGCATATTTTTGTCAGACAATCAAAATCTCTAGTGCTCTCCTTCAAAGGAAAGGGGTTACAGCTAAAATTAGTTGAAGGGAAATTTTCAAGCTAATTCTCCAAATATGTTCGCAAACAGAAATCCAAGCTACAATTTAAAAAAAAAAAAAAAGTTCCAACATTCCAAATTATGGATACAGGGTTTTGAAGATCTTTCAAAAATATTCCATATTCAAATACTGCACTATATTCAAACTCAAATTCTAAAACCTTACTGAATTGGAATCTATACAAAAGTTAATTTAAGCTCTAGAATGGATGCTACAGAGAGGCTGCCCTTGAACTCTTGATTTGGAGGAACGCGGAATAAGCCCAATTTTGTAGCAATAATAAACGTGCTTGTCATGATAATAATGGACTACATCTCTCTCTCTGAAAAGGGGAAATAATAGCATGCTATGGATTTTTAGAAAACAAGACAGAGGGAGGGAAGAAGAGATTAGAAAAATAAACATATCTAAAGGACTTCTTTCCTTTCATTGAAGAATTCAATAAAGATATAGTGACAAAAGAATAAATAAGGCAGGGAGCAAACACCTGACAGGGCCACTGACGGGCTTCCCGTTTGAGGTGTTCAGCGGCTGTTTACCCCAAGTACCATCTGGCTGTATAGATATAATAACAATTATTCCATTGAGGTAGACCATCCTCTAAATCATATTAATATACACAGATTCCCTTCATCTTATGGGGCTTGATGTTTCCACACGCTCCCATTTAACCTGGGTAATGTGCTAAAACAAGTCGGCTTCATCATTAAGAATTGATTTTTAATTTATGGGAACGTCAAGCACAGTCCCATAACATCATTTTGTAATCCAGGAGAACAGGGACTACCATGCCGGTGGTTAATCTGCTTTTATGGGATTTTTTTTTCTGCGAGAGAATAAAATTCAAAACATCTTGCTACATATTTATGTTTAGATTTGTAGGCATGGAGCTGCCGCTCTCTCATGCTTTTCCGAGATCTATTTTGTGCAGTGAGAGAGCAAAGCGCCTTGTATTCTTCATTAGCTTCACTATGCCAGATAAAGGGGGGGGGAGCTTATTTCTTTAAATTATTTAACCTTGGCAGAGCCCACTGGGACTACATAAATTACAAAACATGTTAATGAAAAACATTAGTTAGGTTATTCTTAAAAGAAAAAAAGCAAAGCAAAACAGAAACTAGGTTCAATAAAATAGCATAAGTCAATTTAAAAGAGAAAAGGGAGGGGGGAGAGGGAATATATGGTATCTTCCAATCCTGAAATATTTTCCCTCTAATGAGATCTGTCAATTGAATATTTTAGCCTAGTTGACCGTCTTGATCAAGCCAATTAGCCTAAATGACAGTTCCAAAAAATAAAGACTAATCTGGTGGTATTTCACAAAGGTAACAGTTTTCTTATGACTAAACAATACAGGCAGTCTGTTTCATTCACTGCATTGTCACTTTCAAATGCAAGATCTGTATAAAAAATGGGCACAGATTGCTGACAAAAATGCCCCTCCACAAAAGGAATCTTTAATCAAGGTGCTAGAGAAGTGATTGACTAGTCATGCCTATTAACCAAAATAACCACTTTTGGCCTTAATTGTAAAATAAAGACCATGCTTATTGCTGGTTGCATAGCCCTTGTCTTCCACATTTTTCCTTCTTTCTTCTGAAGTCCTCTAGGTATCTATACCCACCTTTTGCTCCCCCTAAAGAGTCCCCACAATTAAAAAAAAAACATCAGCAATCCAATTAAAAATAAAATATTAAAGAAATAAAATATTCATTACAAGTCAGAATCAAAAAGCAGGGAACAGAACAAACTTGCTAGAGGAAGAAAAAACCATAGACCATAGGGCGCACAAACTGCTTTCATCTATCTTTGATACCCTATACTCTTATTCCCATTTCACACAATGAGCAAACGGAGGAATTTGTTCTAGGTCTCAAGTTGCCTCATGCTCGTACGGTTGTATGAAAGAGCTTGTTCCTCCTGTCAGACTATTACAGGGGTCTCCAAACCCCGGCCTCGGGCCAAATCAGCCCTCTGGGAGATTTTTAACTGGGTCTTGTTAGGTGGTGGGGCCATCCCACAGCAATCTATTGAGCAATCTTTTAATTCTAAATAAATACCGTGCAACCTCAGTATCTGCTGGGGTTCTGTTCCAGAGCCTCCCATCAGGATCACAATTTAAATGCCTTTAATATATGATGCAGCTCTCGTGCTCAAAGGATTGAAGACCCCTGGGATTATTACAAATCCATGGAACTTGGAATTGTATTCCACAAATGCTGTATGACTGTATTCAGGTGTGTGATTGTTGCAATTCCTTGCCGTTCTTGATAGCAATGTGTTACTACAATCTCCTAGATCAGTGGTCTCCAAACTGGAGACTGCTGCAGCACCTAAAAAGGTCCCCGGCGCTTATTGTTCCGCTGGGCAGTCTTGAGACAGCCACAACTACAACCCCTAAGTGTCACCATGGCCAGCCGTGCCTGCCCAGAAGGCCACATGCACAGCCTGCTGGGGTGACAGAACCCGGAAATGGCTGGCCATGGTGACACCAGGGGGGTTGTAGTCACGGCTATTCCAATGCTCCCCGGCAGAATGCTAAGCGCAGTCATCCAGTGGATGGAAAAAGCAGTCTTCAGATCCGGCCCACAGGCTGGAGGACCACTCTCTTTGATAAAAACGCACTTTATTGCTATGGAATGTCATTTAATTTGGATGTTATCATTTTAAAATTCACCTGCTTAACTATTGCAGATTAAGCAGGTAAACGATATTGTTAAGTCATATGGTACGATCCTTTTTGTGATTACTCTAAATAAGTTCAATGTGACTTATTCCCAAGCAAGTGTTCATAGCATTACAGCCTTAATTTATTTTCTCCTCACAACTTTCCAAGAGTTGTCACATGAACAAGTGACATACACTTGAAATTCCAGGTGGAGAATGAATCTAACCCAGATCTTTCATGTCTAGAACCCAAACATTCATGCAGTACTTACTTTTAATTCTAAATTCAAATACAAATTCTAAATACATATGAGGTCAAATGCTTACAGATGTAAGAATCACACCTACTGACCACCTAGCTCAGTAGTATCTGAACTGAGTGACAGGCAGACGTCTCAGCTACCCAAAATATCTTTTTAAAAAAATCTAGAGGTTCCAGGGATTGGCTTTGGAGTAATATAACCTATACTGTATAGCTTATGGCTCTAAAACTGATCTACAACTTCTCTAGTTTCTGATAAGTTTCATTCAGAATGAAGTTCAGATTTAAATGTCTCATTCCATCCAAGTGCACATTATTTGGAAACAACAGGCCACCCTTCCAGCTTTTCACTCAGGAAGTTTGTTATTGCTATGACCTTGAAAGACTAAGAATTTGGCACTCTCATGATGTTTTAACTTTTTCCCACTAAACCATATAATCTCACTAAATGTATCAGCTTTCCCACAAGAGTGACAAAGCTTTAAGATTATAAAACCTGTGATGAAGTGACCAGTAACTTATAGGCCCAAGGCAACGTATTACAAAACCCACAACAAGTACAGCTCACAAATGCAAATATGTGCATATGAAGATTAGGGCTACAGAGTGTAATTAATTATTACTTTAAAAAAACTGTGCCTCCTGTTAATCAAGCAGCATATTTTAAAAAGAAAATGATTTTTTAATGCAAGTATTTATGAAAACTGCAGACAGCAAGCATCATCCTAAAATTTGTGGTCCACTTTAGATCAACAAACCCCTACAATTTATCAATGTACAGCACTATCCTAAGCATGTACATTTGAGTTCGTCTCATTGTGTTCAATGGGTTTACTTCCACTAACATTTGCTTAGGTTGCAACCTTAAGTTATTTTAAATCCTAATATTTCCTCCTGGGCAGCCCCGCTGGTGGTAAACATGTTCCACCAATGCTGGAAGCTGCTAAGCAGCTGTAAAGTGCTTCCCACGAGCACTCCAATCTTCCTACATGCACAGATGGATTCCTGGAGGACCCACTGACACAGGTGTGGGAGGTGGAAAGGACTGGGGGATAGGAGGTGTTAGCATGGACAGATCGGGCCTGGGAGGGGGCGGATTCATCAGCAGTGGCACCTGCCAAATTGTAACCCCTTATTTCGCTTGTGCAGTAATCTCACTTGCGCAGGTCCGATTTGCCCCGATAGTGGCTGCTGGGATGTATCCCAAGGAAACCTCCAATAGCCAAACTCCCTAGTAGGATATAGCAGGATATAGCAGAGACCACAATGCTGCTACTGCTGTTTGGGCAGTTAGGATTGGGCTAAAATATTTCTTTGACTGAAAGAAAGTTCTAAGAAACATCCAGGTCCTTGAACTGATTAAGCGCAATTGGAAATAGCTAAAATTTGAACTGTCTGTGTAACTGAATGACCCTTGACAGAAATATGCTACTTTCCATTATTTCCAGCTTATTTAAGAACGCAAGGTTTTTGTTTTTTGTGGTTTTGTGTTTTGTTTTGTTTTTTGTAATGATTAGCTACTTTACCAGATACTATTTAAATTTTAGATACCATGATCTTTCAAATTTTCATTTGGCAACTGTGCTGTCAGATGTCCACTGTGATTGATGCAAGACTGGAACACAAGACTCCTTGGTCAAGGTGCCTCAGCAGTTCCTTATGGAAAGCAGACTCCGTTGACAATAATAAAAATGAATTTAATAACACTAGATTCCGTGTGTGTGCGCGCGTGCGTGTTATATTCCCCACTGCACATATACATGTCAGATATCGCCAGTTTATCCTTGGAGAAAATAGGAGGACCTCTGACTGAAAAGGAAGGAAGAAAGGGTTAACAGCTCTCATCAGAACTAAAGACAAATGAAAGTATTCAGGATATGGCAGAGGCTTCCTTTCCATGTGTATGCTCATTCCACTGACTTTTGGTAAACAGGTTTTGCAGGGTTTTGTATTGTTTCAAAAAACCTACCAAAAGTGTTTGACAAGAAACAACTATGGAACAAAAAGAAATGGGTGTGCTACCAAGGAGAATGATACCACTTTCAAAACTATCGATTTAGGATTCTGAGAGGTTAAACCCAATCTGCAATCAGTAGGAAAGCCTGTAAGGAAGTGAAGAGCTGGTGGCAATGGAAGTGTGTGTGTGTGTGTGTGTGTGTGCGCGCATGCATGTGTGCACAGAATGTCAAATTAAATACATTTGCTGAGGGCTGTTATTCTACCATTAAGTAATAAACATTGCATGTTTAATTTAGGCTCTCCCCCACTAAGTACCACATGAAGAACAGCAATAATAACTCTTCCTCCAACCATATCAGCATGGAGCTGAACACAGTCACACAAATGGAATATACCTACCTCCCATAAGCACCTTCTTCCCTTTCTTTTTTTTTTTCTCTTTCCCTTTAAAAGCCAAACATAAATAAAAAGACCGCTATCTCAACTCAAAAAGTCTGCACACACTCAGCTAAAAATTTTTTGTTGAAGATGCTGATTTTCAAGCACAAATCCATCTGATGGGGAAAACTCAGCAACATTTTCTTCCAGTATTAGTTGGAGCTGTTTCAAGTCCAGTTCCCACGTTATGCTTTTGCACACACAGGCATTTTCTTGTATGATTTTGCATGGTCATTTGTAACATTGGAATGGCTATACCAATGTTCTAAGAAGATGGTGTCTAACAGGACAGCCTGCCCCTTTGGAACCTGGTCTTCATGAATCACTAATCCACATCACCAATTCAAGTTATAAAGCACAGAGTACGTGAGTGTAATCTACATGAAAAATATAATCTACATGTAATCTACCTTCAAAAATAAGTTTGTTTTATATTTTTACATCTTTTTATAAGTTCATTTTCTCTCTCTCTCTCTGTCTCTCTCTCTCACTTCAAGGTACCCCTAAAACTATGATACAGTATGTTCAGTCTGCATACAGGAGTTTCTAGATTCACAGATCATACAGGAACACATGCCACAGAGCTAGGACTGGCTAAAAAGGTAAAGGTTTCCCACGACCGAATGGTCTAGTCGTGACTGACTGTAGGAGGCAGTGACTATATGCCGTAGCGCACGGAACGCCGTTCCCTTCCCACCGAAATGGTCCCTATTTATCTACTTGCATTTAGGTGCTTTCGAACTGCTAGGGTGGCAGGAGCTGGGACAAGCAACGGGAGCTCACTCCGTCGCGCAGTCTTGAACTCCCAACCTTCCAGTCGGAAAGCCCAGCAACAGCAGATTAACCTGCTGCGCCACCACAATGGCAAATTTGAACTTGCCACCATTAAAATGTGAAGTAGTGCTCAGCCTTGAGGAATTATATTCCAGATCTGTGACTACGTCACCTCTTTTCCTGGACTTGACATATGCCAGTTTCATGAGCAATTCACTCCCAGGCAGACTTTTCATAGGAATCACCATTTTTGGGAGGGAAATTGACATGAAACACCACACATCTCAATTGCTTCGAACTGCCAGCTTGTGAAACAGATCCATCATTATTCATACTGGTAAACAGTAACATCCAAAGCAGCCCTTTTATTTCATTTCACAAGGTCAAATATATTTTGGATGCAAAAGGGCAGTCCTCTTACAATCACACACTCTAAAACAGGCCCATTATCTCTGATGGAGCTACCCTAGAGAAATCTCATCCGGGATTGTAGCCAATCCATTGATTACAAAGGGAATGCTCATTGGGTACAGAGTGTACAGAATTAGACTCCTGCAGAGATGCCACATGGCCAATTTTAAACCAGACCAGTGTGAAGTTCTAGGTTTCCCCCCCCTAAAGCTTAGTCTTTAACATGCAATTTCAAAACCACATTTTTAAGAAGTTGTGATCCATCATTAAACATAGTATTTTTAACCTGCCAGATGATTTATAGCCATTTCATTCTTTGTCCTCACAATAGCAAGGAAAGAGTGGCAATTATAATTGTCATTTGACAGGCTGGAGAGCATGGCTGATCAGATACTTCAGCTAAGGCCAAAGTCCAATGCTTCTTCTAGCCCACACAGGACCACAGCGGTATTTCACTTGATCTCAAAGCCAGTCTGTAGAACCTTTAGTGGCATAGCACATACATCCACCAAACAATGCACTTAACATACCACTCTTTCATGGGAATCCAGATTGCCAAGGTCACTACTCAGGTCAAAGTCCAGCCCTCTATCCTGGAATCCACATCGGGCTAATTTGGGCAATCAGCTTCCTCACCCCCTCACTATTTACTGAGCATTAGACAACGACCAAGGAATGTTTATATTATGGTAGCTTTTGTGCTTTCCTTAAGTGTGCAGATTACATCATACTTTTCTCAGTAAACAAAAGTTAGACAGGCTAGGATTATCATCTCCATTTTACAGCTCAGGTGACTGAGGCTCAATGAAGTTGTTTGTCAAAGATCACATATGATCAAAGGTTTAAATTGGGAATTCCCTGGATGTTAGCTCACATTCTTAACCCCTACACCACCTCAGCTGAGAAAAATGCAGAAAGTATGTTTTTATTTTGTTATCCCCAAAAAATCACACCTCTAGCCATAGCTGCTGCAACCTCCAATCCTGGATAAGTGGCATATTGGTAGATTATTTAACAAAAACTGAGACTGCACAGTACATTTGCTCATCAGACAGCATGCCCTTCAGACAACCTACCTCCTAGTTTCTCACCTAATTTGCAGTTGGTGAATGACAATGTTTGATGCTCGTTGGGGAGAAACTGAGGATAGATCTGAACGTGCCCCTGGAGACATGTTAGCAGGAAAAAATGTGGATGCGTGTGCAGAGTCTATTGCTGCCTCTAAATGCTACTGCTTTCAGATGTGGACTGTCCATTGTGCAGCATCCCCACTACATTAATCACTGCTGCCTTTGGGTGAGACCTGAGGATACTTTTGACGGAATACCCACAATGCACCAAGGGACTGGCAAATGTTTAATTTCTTTCCCCCTTCCTACACACACAGGCTTCTGTGCAACTTAAGAATAATGGTTTCTTTCAAAACAAACATGGGGAGTGTTGGAAAGCAGAAAATAAAAGAAATTCTAACGTGATAAAAGATATCTATCCAAAGCATGGAAGGGGTGGTACCAAGAAGAAGGTCACCTGCAAAAAAATGCTTCTGCTGCCATCTCAACGATAGGGATAAAACAAGGGCAATGCAAACAGCTTTGTAACGCACCCTGAACTAGTACAAACTTAAGTTCAACAGCAAATATACACATAGCCATTCTGAATCCTCTTCAGAAAGATGGCGCAAGGTATAAATCTAGTAATTTCAAAATAAATATTTAAGAGCTATCTGTAATATTTCTTTAAAAATCCATCAATATGTGTTTGGGTATGTATTCTTTAAAAAGGTAAAGGTTTCCCCATGACCGAATGGTCTAGTTGTGACTTACTGTAGGGGGCGGTGCTCATCTCTGTTTCTCAGCCAAAGAGCCGGCGTTTGTCCAAGGACAAGCTTCCATGGTCATGTGGCCAGCATGACCATATGCCAAGGCTCATGGAATGCCGTTACCTTCCCACCAAAGTGGTACCTATTTATCTACGCATTTTTACATGCTTTCAAACTGCTAGGTTGGCAGGTGTTGGGACAAGCAACAGGAGCTCACTCTGTTGTGCGGTCTTGAACTGCCAACCTTCCAGTCAGCAAGCTCATCTTACAGGTATTCTTACAGGGTCTTTATTTGCAAAAGACATAATACGTCCGTAGTAGTTTGTGGCAATCTACTTTTAGTGTGTTCTTTACTCAGTGGCTCTGTTTATTCGCCCATATATACAGTGAAATAGTGTGTCTGATCGAGTTCACACCACAACAGGGCATTTATACTGTTCAGTTGCTGTTTTTCTAATATGACCTATTTATCAATGTAATTTAAAAGTTAACTAAAACTATTAACAGGAAAAAAACTGTATTAAATGTAACCCACCTATTCATATATTTCAGTCACACTGCAATTTGGGATTTCAAGACTAGATTATTTACAATGTTGAACACTAACAACTTTTAAGATAATATGAGCATATAAACATAAGAACACAGAATAAGCACTGAAAACATGCTGAAATATCTGCAGTGAAAGGGAAATGCATAGCTGGTTTGATGAACGGACTGCGGATATTGGTAAAGCTGATAAAATTTTCAGAATATCTGGGGTTATCAGAAACTTTGTATTGTCTGCAAGTGTAAGCCATCCCTAATCGCATATATTATGTGGCAGCCCACTAAGAACTCAGGGGAGGGTTAGATTCATAATAATATAAAAAGCTTAGCCTAAGGAGCAGCAAAAGCAGGTGAAATGTTTTCTTTAATTGGAAAGCAGAACGAACATTAATTCGATTTGCATCATGATCTCATCCTAAGACTTAAAAAACACAAATAGCAATTCTGCTTCCCTGTTTTCTATGGATTTTAAATTAGAATCTTGTACAAGACTCCCCTCCAACAAAGATTACATCCTATGATATGTTTATGGACCATTTTAAAAAAAATCATGGTAATAACATATGAAGTTCAGCAAACACCAGCTATATCACATGGAACAGACTAATTTTTAATCAGTTCTCAGCTATAACACAGTACAGCTTGTTAGAAAAGGAATACACAATTGATAATCTACAGAAAATAGAGACAGTGGGGGGGGGGGAAGTTAGTGCTTGCCATTCAAAGACACACAAGAAACCTGTCTAGATATGATTGAGCCTTGACTTATCCACAGAGAAACTGGGAAATTTCTAGCTCCATTCACTCATACTTGATTATCCATAGAAAGAATGAAATTGGTAGACATCTGGTCTGAAAAGGAGAGCTTGCAATGGCAGAAAAACTGGCAGCCATGACACAAAGCGTTGTTCAAGTTCGCTTTCTCTTTAGCATAAAAAAAATCCCCAAAAGCTCCATCCATGCACAGCAGTACGCCAAGTTTGAAGCGTGGGCGCAGAAGCAGAAAGGAAGGGGGAGCTGGCAGGGGTGGCAGAGAGGACACGTATCAGGAGGGGAGGGAAAACCCTGCCAATCAATCATTTATAATTAACAAAAAAATCCAATTGGTGGCTTTAAATAGAGATCAATGTGGTTGCAGGCCGGACGGGTGGATAGCGGAGAAGCATTTCACCTTCGCGTCCGTCTCCCTCGCAAGCTGTCTCACCTACAGATTCGCCATTTGTTTTGTTAACAAAGCTTCGGGGGGTGCCGGACTCTCATTGAAATTTCATTAATCTAATGGAGTAAAGTCCTATAGAAAAAAAATCAAATTCTCGTTGAGCGAGATGCTACCTGGGAAAGATAACCTCTAGTTGAACTCCCAGACTTCTATTGCTCAGCTATTAGTCTGAGAAATCAGACAGCAACAAGGCTGATTACCGCTAGAGGCCACAACATTTTTCCCCTTGCTCTCCCCTCCTCCTCTTTCATCCCCCCCCCAGCATACTCTTATTAACTAGCAATTTTTGAGCACAAGCAGCAGAGTTGGCTTCTTCACCAAGAATGGCGGGGGGGGGGGTGCGCAGAAGAGGGTGGGGGCAGAAACAGCACAAGCATTCTCAAAGCTGACGCCAAATGGCTCACAAAACAGAAAATTGATCCACATGGATTATAACAAAGGGTGTGTAAGAGTATGCTTGGGCAGGGAGGGGGAGGGAATGCAGTGGAGGAGTAAACACATACTTTGTGCGGGTCATCGTGAATTTCCACAAGAGGCACAGTAGGGATGCCATCTGAAATTTGTGATGTTGAAGAGTGGAGTTTTGAAACAGGTGGGAGACCTGCAGGACCTCTCTGTAAGTCTCGGCCAGCAATGAAGATTTTATTTTTAAACCCAGACCCACAGCTGGAGATGAAGCAAGCTGCCATTCTTTTGCTCTCAGCTCTGTAAGGAAGGCCTGACTGCAAGCCAGAAGGTTTAAGAGATGCAACAATGATAATTGGGACCCAATGCAACAGGGCTGGAAAAACATTTCAAAATTTTAGGAGGCAGAAAAAACTATTTGGCACATGGGGAACCGGGCACCTTCTGCTTTTTCCCGGATCACACAACAGTGTTTTAAAATTTGAAACAAATACTTTGGGGACAAATAGTTATCGGGGGGATTTTTCAGAACAAAAATGGCAGAGGAAAGTGTTAACCCTCGCCCAGCCACATGCCACACTCCCACACTGAGAGCACAATCCTAACCTGGAGTTAGGCCAGCATAGTTAGGCCAACACAAGGCCACCATAAAGCGTGTTTGGACCACTCTCACAGTGCAATTCTATACCCCCCTTGCGCAGACGCTAAGCTCTTGCGCTGGCCCAACGCTGTCGCAAACGTGCCTTAAAGCGCATCTGCATTGGCGCTGTGGCACAGGGCCGGTGCTGGACCAGTGCGAGCAGCCGTGCCGACGCTTGAGCACACCAGTCAAGCATTGGCAGCACTTGGTTGGTGCTGGGCCTCCACAAGGGTGTTCCAGAGGCGTTCCGGGGGACGTAACTGGGTGGTGCAGTGGGCGGAGACAGCGGTTGTGATGTAGGACATCCGCAGTGCCAAATCCTAAACCCCGCCCCCGGAGGCCCCAATTCGGGCTGCTTCTATGCATGTTCTTCTGTGCCTGCAAGACAGCAGGCACAGATCCAAGCAAGGCCATAGGGTGCAAGGGGAAAACCTCCCCTTGTCCTGGACATTGCTGCTGCTGCCTCCTAATGGGCTTTAGGATACAGCCCTGCTATGCCGCCCTACTAGGCCAGCATACTATAGGATTGCACTCTCAGAGTCAGGGAGGATGGTGCACATCTATGTGCTGACATCTTTGACTCAGAGTGGTCCAAACATACTTGTGCCAGCCAAACTTTGCCGGCCTATATCAAGGTTAGGATTGCACTTTCCAAACTCAATCCTCAAGCTGAGTCAGCTTTCCAAGCTCCTGTTTTTGTAAGGTTAGTTGGCAGTGGGGCAAATAGCACAGAGGTGTTTCTGGGTAGGGAAGGGGAAGAATCAAGACAGCAAGGAAGTGGATCCAGCAGCAATGATTTTAGCCCTCCTTTCAAAAATCTCTCACTCCTTTCAGCCTTCCTGGACATACACCCAGGGCTTTTTTTCTAATAGAACGCAGCAGAACGGCGTTCCGGCACCTTTTTTATTCAGTCCCCCGCAGCGCCGCATTTAAACTGACTGGCAGCCGCGGCTCTGATCACAAGTCGTTAGCGCAGTGGTCGGGGAACAGGGGAACAGGGGTAATGATGGCGAAGAAGTGTGGGAGGTTACACAATCCCAGGGGGAAACGTTGCAAGATGAGGAGGGAGGGAGGGAAGGAGGGGCTGGTTTTGCTCTCTTTCAACTTATAGCGCTCTGAATCCTGGGGTGCTCCCTTTCAGCGCTCTGAATCCTGGGGTGCTCCCTTTCAGCGCTCTGAATCCTGGGGCGCCTGCACAGAGTCAGGGAAAGAGGCAGGAAGCAAGAGCCCAGCAGACCCTGCACCATGCCTGAGCGGCTTCTCCACACGCTGCTCGCCATCTCGGGATTACTTCCTCTGGCTGCGGGGCTGGCAGTGGGAGCCGAGCGAGGTAAGGTGCAGACCGGCTCCCTCTTTGCGATCTTGCCCCCCCTTCTGTGCTTGTTTTTGGCTCCATCTTCGGAGAAGTTCCCAGGAACTCCTGCAGTCCAGTTGATCCCCCCCCCCCGCCCTGCCGCCCGCGCCCGGGCACTGCCTTGGCTCCAGCTCGCACACCCTCGCTCCCGTCAAGACAGCGAAGCCTCCCCCCAATCGCCCACTGCCAGAGTCCGGCGGCAAAGGTGGACTTCATGGTGCCTCTGCTGACGATAGGCTGAGCTGGGTCAGTTGGGTGCCTAGCTGAGCTGTTCGCTCGCAGCCCTCCTCGCTTCAGGCTCGCTGAACTTTCCCTGCTCCCAAAACTCTCCGTGCGTGAGGACTAAGATTGTTCTAGTTAACTAAAATGGCTCCTTATGAGTGAGTGAGTGAGTGAGTGAGTGAGTGAGTGAGTGAGTGAGTGA
>JAJKFI010000075.1:1826480-1893087 GCA_029204185.1 Lerista edwardsae | reverse complement strand
TGAGTGAGTGAGTGAGTGAGTGAGTGAGTGAGTGAGTGAGTGAGTGAGTTGAAATCTTTCTGCAACTTGGTTTTCCTGCAACTTTCTAGAAATAGATTATTAATATTTTCTTGTCAATAGTGTCTTTATTTTTAGCATACTCTGTTCAAATCAAACTCCCTCTCCTGCAAACAATGTACTGATTCTTGCAAGAGGTATGGCACGTCATACATAAAAGCACATTGTACAGTGAACGAGACAGATGTCACACCAGTATAAACGCTCATCAGAAGGTTCTTGAGGTCTTCCTCACTTTCTGCCAGAACTGCTGCTGCTGGTCTCTGTGCGTGTAGGAGAGTGTGTGCATGCACGCTGGTCGATGCCTGCAGACACTGAGGTGGCAATCCTATAGACATTTTCATGGGAGTAAGCTCATTGACTATAATAGGGCTTACTTCTGAGTAGACAGGCATAGGATTGGGCTGAGCATAGGAAGGAGCCATCGGAGGCTGCAGTTTGGGATTGAAGGGGGGGCTACGAAGGAGGGGAGCAGAGGCGCCTCCTGTCCAGCTGCGAAGTGGGGGGTGTTTGTGTTTGTGTGTGTGATTTTCCTCCTCCAAAGAGCGCCAGTCTCTGTTTCCTTGCGAGATGCGCTTTAAGGGTTAAAAGCCGCAATTTCACTTCCTGCTCCCTCCTTGGCTTTTTCTAACCAGTGTGTGAAGTTGGAAGGAGCCACTTCTGAGATCTGGCTGTGAGTTGGGGGACGGACGGACGGATGGGAGTCGCATGATATTTATTTATTTATTTATTTATTTATGATAAAATATTTATTTTAAAAATGATTGGTGAATAGAAAATCTTTTTTTTAATTTTTAGTGTCTAGTTGTATCTTATTACTTATTTCTCCAATAAAAATGGTTTATAAATAAATACATAAAAGATTAACAAGTTGTGAGTTCCTGCACCTTTTTTTTTTTTTTTTTTTTTACAAAAAAAGCACTGCATACACCACAAAACAGGCAAGGGGGGTGGAGAAGGGTACTTCTAAAAACATGGCTTTTATCCATGGAGAAGAACAAGAGTATACAAATGACAGCCAGAAAATTGTAAGTGGGAGCCATTGTACAGTTCACCAATATTCCTTGCTCACATCATGTATTTAACCTTTTGTACTACACACAATGTTGTGAAACCCATATAGGCATGCCTCTATGCAGGAGGAGCCTTACAGAGTTTGCCTTCCTTTGTGCAAATAACATCTACTGTGTCATGGCCTCAATCATCTGGGACAGGAAGACGGAGCAGGAAGGAAGGCCAGCAATGGGGAGACAAGGTCTAGAGCAGAGTGAGTGGAATATCTACGAGAAGACTTTGGGCCCAATCCTATCCAACTTTCCTGCACTGATGCAGCTGTGCCAATGGGGTACATGCCACATCATACAGTAGGGATGCAGTCATGGAGGCCTCCTCAAGGTAATGGAACATTTCTTAGGATTGGGCCCTTATTCTTGTTTTACCAAACATTTAAAAAAAATCTGGGAAGCTTGAATGATTACACATTCTGCTACAACACAAGGGAGAACCCCAAGGATACCTGCACATCCTTGATGGCTAGCAACTAAACTGGCCTTGGTTAAAATACAGAGCAGGGTGGCAAACCCATCGGACATATGCCACTAGTGGCACATGAACACTTTCTAAGCAGCACACGCAAAGTCACCATGTATTTATTACTTAAATGTTTTTCACAGAAAGCACCATAGCAGTTTACAGTTTGTTTGATTTCTTTGCTACACAGCTACCTTACCTTTGTGTACCTTTGCTACCTTACACAGCATGCCCACAAGTCTCCAATGCTGCAAGACGTGCACTCAGGGCAGCCATACCTACTCTGCATGATTTGGAAAACGGGGAGAAAGGCAGGAAAAGAATGATGGACAGGAGAAAAAGCCAATAGGGTAGATGCTAGTGAACCACATTCCACTAACTGGCGGGTCACTTGCTTATTCGAGAAGACAAGATTGGTGAAGTACTGGAGAGGAGTGGACTGTAGAAAGCGGCGGAGGCCAAGCGGGGCAGCGCAAAGATGCCTGATGAGATCAGCAAAGCCTAGGTGGCCCAGCCAGGCACAGGTACCATCTCTGGGGAAATCATTTGCAAAGAGATCCTGGCTAAGATCATCTTTGAGGACGAGAAGGTAGGAAAGCAGAAGGTAAGAAAGCATAATAAACACCCCTTATATGAACCTCGAAACAAGTCCTACTGGGTTGAACTAAAGGTCAATTTCTGACCTTATCAGCAGTCAGTCTTTGTAAAGCCCCCAAGAAGCAACAGCACTCCATGTTTCTTGCTCTGTGCCTTCTGGCACTTTGAACTTGGAGGCTCTATTTAGCTATCGTGGTAATCACTAAAAGCACAGTTAAGGTGGAGTGGCACATTCAAGATTCTCTACATAAAAAGTGACTCGTGGCATGTCTAGGAGTTGGCAATTCCTAATATAGAGTATACTACACAGGTGAAGGGTTAAGTCTATTTTCCACTCTTCCCTCTTTTGTTCCCAATATGCACATGGATGGCAAATGCTACAAGAATGAGATCAGGAGAGTCAGATCTAAAAAGAGGCCACATAGACAAGTGGCAGGCTAGCTTTGGGGGACAGGAACTGCTGTTACACCACCTTGAATGGTTTTTTGTTGTCATTCACTGGAAATCCCACCAACCACTGTGAAACAGGTGGTGAAAAAGAAATGATACCAGAATTTCACAGACGCTAGGGAGCATCATCCTCCAAATGAGTCAGAGCTTGACTCTGGAATATACTGAATATGGATACTGCTGATTTTTTTTTCAGCAGTAGGACAATCTGCCAACCCGTTAGCCCCTTTCCTAAATTACACCACCCTCACTTAGCTCCATGTTGTGCTCTTGAGTATTCAGAGTGCTTCAAACATATTATCTTGTCACAATCCTTAACTGCCCAGTAAATGGTCCAGATGGGAAGCTAAGGAGTGAACAGCCTACGCACCCTCACATCACAAATTAATAGGAAAGGCAAGATTCAGAATGGGAATTTCCCAACTCGAACCTCAGCCTCTTTGTCACTATGCTACAACATAAGCATATATCAAGCATATGCATATATCAAGCCTGTTATGCATATATCAGTATTCTCTTCAGGGACATACAATTACAGATAATGGAATCTGATTAATCCTACAAACTCATCATTACTAAGAAATTAGTTTCTAGATGAAATTTTCAAGGTGTAAATTTTCAAGGTGCTAAACTCTTACCTATAAGTCCCTAACCATCTACACCAGGAGGTTTCCAAATGGTTTCCTAGTAGGACATTGGGAGCTTGCTAAGTAGTTGTAGCGTGCAAAATGGGGTTTTATTCTGTATCTGGGAGGCCTGCAGAGGAGGCTGTGCACCTTCCAAACCCACTCGGATCTCAGCGTGATCCCCAGGAAAGCGCTAAAGCCCCTAGGTGTCCCATGGCGCTGTGATTGCAGTGGCGCCATCGGGACACCCATAACTGGGCCACTCCCCTTAAGAAGGAATGGCCCAATTTTGCTTCGCAATGGTGGGTCATGATCGGGATGCACTGATCTACACCCACGTATAAAGCCCTAACCGTCTATGAAACACTCCCATACTTGTGGCCAATCTTCTACAATCTTGTAGAAGAGGTCCTACTAAAGGGTTGCCCTCAGGAAGACACTTCCAGCTGGCAAGATGATATAGCATGTCATCATCAGCAATAGTTCCAAAACTCTGGGAGATGCTTCCTGGGGAGGTTGGCTCCCTCAGCCCAAGCTAGCATACTTAAGTCTCACTGCATTACATTTTTAGGGAGACTCTCATGAATGTCTGACAACTGTACAGACTGGTTTTAAGATGGGATATTATGTTTCAAATCTAGCAGGCATTGAACAAGGGCCCAGACTTATGAAAGGGCACACCAGGTCAGGCCAACTTCTCAACCATCAATACCAGTGGTAGTGTCTGAGGCACTACCAGGGAGCACCACTGAGAATCTAATGCAGGGTTTTGCCCCAGGACTCTCAACAATTGACACCAATACTATTTCAGGCATCAAGTTTCAAGCATTTTCCAAGTGGAAAATCTAAGCAGATTTCTAGCAAGGTAGGATGTGTACAGTATTCTTAAGCAAACAAACAAAACCACTCACCAGCAAGTTTTTGGACAAGCCCGTCATTCTCCTATCCACTGCAATGGAAGGGCCAGTGTCAATTCACTAAAAGAAGCTCTACAACCCGACAGTGCAGGATAGGGAGTCTTCTGTTCCCTGCCTTTGAACATGGGCAATTTTGCCCTGAATAATCACATTAAGCCCATATATTATAAAGTTCTGGGTGCCTCTTCCTCCAAGAAATCCCACTGACCGGGGGTAAACAGTGGACCTGGAAGTAATGTTCTAAGAAAAGAAGGAGACAAAAATAAGGATTATGAATAATTACTATACAGTGAAAAAGACAAGGAAGGCAGCAGAGTCCACTGTTTCCCAGTACAGAATCTGAGAGGAGATACTATACGAAGAAATGAATGAGACTGTTTGCGAGTAAGATTGAGAGAGAAACACACACACGCCAACCAGATGAGTCTTTAGGGACTTGCATGAACTTTTGAACCAGAGATGCAAAGACAGGGCCCAGCCTGTTCCCACTTTAATAAACAATTTTTTTCTTCAATTAATTAAGGTTTGGAAAGGAAAAAAATAGCAGAAGCGAAGTAATTTAGCATGCCGCACATACGTTACAGATGGATCCCACCTTTGGATGCTTATTAAATCTATGCATGATTGCACTGGGAGAAAATTAATTGCATTGTTTTTCACAATTCAAGATGGCTTTGCAAAACAGCAAAGAAAATGATGCAAAACCCTAGACTTTTTTGGTCCTTAAAAAAGAAAAGAAAGGATATTTGCAAACATCAACAGACTTTGAGAAATTTTGTTTCAATTAGCTCCCAGATGCCATCATCAGAGGACAGACAGCTTCTAAAAATAAATAAATTGTTTTATAAAGCTCCTCTTGGGGTAAGACTGAGACACCGATACAAACCAATACTACAGAAGCGCGGCTTTCTTTTCTCCTCCAAACTCTAAATGAACTCTCCCATTCCACACACCCTATCTCAATCCACAATGGGAATAACAGTTCCATTAGAAAGTGTGTTTTATGAACCAGAAGTGCAAAGTTATAGGATTGGAAGTGCTCGTACCATGAAGCAAGATGAGCCGGTTGTCTTCAGATGATGGATTTTGGGTACAGCTAAGGTGGGATGTGGTGGCACTGCGGGTTAAACCGCTGAGCTGAGCTGTTGACCGGAAGGTTGGCAGTTCGAGACTGCATGACGGAGTGAGCTCCTGTCGCTTATCCCAGCTCCTGCCAACCTAGCAGTTCAAAAGCATGTAAAAATGCAAATAGATAAATAGGCACCACTTTGGTGGGAAGGTAATGGCGTTCCATGCGCTACGGCGTATAGTCATGCTGGCGACATGACCACGGAAGCTTGTCCTTAGACAAACGCTGGCTCTTTGGCTTAGAAACAGAGATGAGCATCACCCCCTACAGCCGGTCACGACTACACCATTTGGTCGTGGGGAAACCTTTAAAGGTGGGTACCACTGAAATGAATACTACTGAATAGGCTCAACTGAACTGAACTTGAGCTGTGCGTGAGTACAGTTCTGCTCTCCTTTACAGCTCTTACACATTTCAATGAAGCTTTATAAAGAGAACTTTGTGTAGAATTGAACCCATTTCAATAACCATCTGGAATAGAGCCAATGCAGGAAGAGCATTTATGGTATTTATGTACTTCTGCTCATACACACTAATATATAATTGTCTATACCAGGGTTTCTCAAACTGTAGGTCATGACTCACTGATAAGTTGAAATCTGGGCCTTCCCACCCACCCTTAGCTCCAAATCGTAGCCATTCCAGAAGCCAAATTACTTACTGAGAGGATAGGGAGACTCTTCAGGGTTGCGCTGGACCTTCAACCCATTCAACTGGCCTCTGGAACTGGAAGTGGGTTTCTGAGGGTTCTGTGGGCTATTCTGAGGCCTTCCAAGGACAATAGGCTCAGCGCAACACAGAAGCGTCTCCCCACCCTCTCAGTATGTCATTTCCAAGTCGCAATCCTGAACAAGGACTAGAAGAGTCACAGCACTGAGAAGACAAGGAATCGCTGGTCTATACATAACTTGGGTATTTGACGGAGCTTATAGTTGCATAGCTCTGAACAAGAAACAAACTGAGATCCCAGGGAATTTAAATGCTAGAACCAACCTGAGTCACAGAAGGCTCTCCTTCATTTTTGTAACAAATAACTGCACTGGATGAACCATCACCACAGGAGGGCTTTTCTTCGTGGCATATGACACTGGGAAATGGGTTAACCTTGCACTGCAGTTCCAAGTCAGAAAGTCCCAACCCCGCCCCCTCCAAAAAGGTGCTTTCTGAAACAAAAAAAGGAAAGACACTTCTGATCCAGTTTTTGTTTTAAGCCCAGCTGTTAATAATAGGATTATCATCACATGTATGAGTCACAACAAAAGCAAAAAGCAAAAAATTGCCACTACATGAATAGTCAGAAGTTTAATGCAACAAGCAGCTTTGAGTTGCACAGAATTTTAATCACATCTGCCACAAACTCAGGGCATAATCCTAACCAACCTTCCAGCACTGGGTAAGGACCAGTGATGTCATGTAGCCAGGATGCTCCAGAACGCCGTTCCGGTTGTTCCGTGAAGGGCTGGCTCCGCCCACTGCAGTCGGTCCTGGTAGCTACTTCCTGCGTTCGGGTTGTTAGCGCAGGTAGATTCTGTTGCAGTTTCACATCTCACAGTCCAGAACTGGCTGAAACTGGCATTCCGTCTCTCCGTCTCAGGATCAGATAGTACACCTGTGTGTCCTTCAGCAGGCAGCTTCCCAGCTTGTTAGGGATAGTAGTTGTACTCCCTTTTAAGATAGTGTAGAATAAGCAGGCAGTTTCACACGGGAAGTCCTGGCTGCAAACACTGCTCATTCCCATGAGCTCATAGTGTTCTAAGGGTCACCCCATTGGGTAAGATGGGGCACAAGGGGTCTTCAGGTATCCACCCATCAGATATACTCTGGTTGCATCCCTTTGTTCTGTTGTTAGAAGGAGTTTTTCACTGTGTGTGCTTAAGATGTAAAGCTGCACTGAAACGCCGCCTGCGAGCGGCCCAGACCTTACCGGCTTCCTAGCCGGCAGATTGAACCTTTGTACCTTTCTTACTTTCGCTACAATAAAGAGACTTTGTTATGGAAATGTGGCGGTTGATTCAATCCTTCGCTCCGGAGCGCTAAGGCAAGCGCTAGAATGGGTCTCCAAGCCCCCAACTCTGCTATTATTTACACAAATACACAACAGATTCCACCACTGGTAAGGACTATGATGCTGTGAGATAAAGGAACAAACATTCCCTGACCTTGAGGAGGCCTCCGTGACTGCCCTCCAACTGAAGGCTGCATCACATGCCCCATTGGCACAGCTATGTCGGTGCTGGAAAGTTGGTTAGGATTGTGCCCTCACTAATAGCCCAATCCTACCCCCACAGCAATGCCAATGCAGCCATGCCAAAAAGGTGTGTGTTGTATCCAGCAGAGGTGAAGGAAACCCGAGGGCAAGTGGGAGGTAAGTATAAAACATGTATACCTACCTAACTGAGGACGCAATCCTAACTTGGCCTGGAACAGCAAGGCCGGCAGGCCCACACCGTATCCAGCGCAAGTTAGGAGGCTGCTGGAGTGCCCTTGGCCCGGGGTAGGCGCCAGCTGCCCCAATGGACTTGCTCGGACCGGCACCTGCTGTTTAGCAGATGCAGCTCTGAGCAAGCTGTGCGGCCTGAATCAGGGCCACACAGCCTGGTGACAGAGGTTTGGATGCGGTCTAACAGCTGCATCCCAGCTGTACCCCCCTGCCCTGGGCTGGCACGCCTCCCAGCCCACCAGTTCCTCCCCCTCTCCCTCCAGCCCCCACCCTGCCCTGAACCAATCTTGCACCAGCCGAACTCGGCTGGGGCAGGAGCCGCGCAGCATGCCCTTGGGCCGGTGCCATTAAGCCGACACTGCTGCTAGCATCAACCCAACCCAACCCAGCACTAGTGCCGACATGAGGGTGCCGGTCGGTGCTCTCGCATCAGCGCTACACCCGTTTGGCTGATACCGTCGGCTGAACGATGGGCGTAGATTGCGCCCTAAGCCATAGGGCCACCTATTGGACATATATGTCTAAGGAGAAAAAAGGGGAAAGTTCGAAATGGAGGGAAATGGTGCACCAATGCTGCTGGATCCACCCACCTCTTCCTGGGCCCCGGTTTCTCAATCCTCCACATCCAGATACACCCTCAGTCCTCCCACTTCCTCCCTGCCACCAGCCCACCCTCACCACTGATTTACTGGATCCAGTGGGCACAGTGGGCTCCATCAGCGAAGCTATGGCCTCTTGCATCAGCTCTTGGAAAACGGCCACCAATGGAGCAATGTGTATGCCATCAGCAATCATTTTTAGACAATGGAAAAGACTTCCACTGTTGTAAACCCCTCTGCCTAACAGACAATTCTGGATAGGACTGGGCTATTGGAAGCCTTAAGCAAGCTTAAGGCTTTAAGGGTGCAATCCTAACCAATTTTCCAGCACTGACATAGCAGTTCCAATAGGGGCATGTGCTGCATCCTGCAGTTAGGGAGCAGTCATGGAGGCCTCCGCAAGGTAAGGGAATGTTTATTCCGTAACCTCAGAGCTGCATTGCCCTTACCCCAGTGCTGGAAAGTTGGTTAGGATTGCACTCTAAGCCATTTCATCTACAATGTGAAGATAAAAATATTGACCTACCTTTTAGGGTCGTTGCCAGCTTACTGAAATAGTGTATATCGTATATGCCAAATGCTTAACGTATGTATGTCAAATGTCAGACACCCTAATATACTGAATAAAATGCTAAATCATATTTATCATAACTATTATTATGCCTTCAGTGTTTAAGGTAAAAATAGAAACATGTTGCATTCCAAACCAGTGCTTACTTCGTCGTATCCATTGCCTTTCCACAAGGCCAGACACGTTACCATGTTTTTTATTACTCCCTTGATAAAAATTCTGTGAAAACAAATAATATTCACCAAAAAAAAGCATGCACCAAGCTACAAACGAAAGTATAAACCAAAGCCTACTATTTCCCTTGTATCTCTCTGTGCCCCTCCCTCCCATACACCCCTACTTTTGGGAGTTGGTAGATGAATTGTAAACTCACCCAGTCTGCCCCTCAAATGACCTCGTGCCGAACTTGAAAGGCCCACACGTTTTTCTTAAGGGGGCAAAAAGGGCCATTTGTTTTCCAGAACACACTTCCAGGTTCTTTCAAAGACAGATCCTTTCCTTGAACACATTCTGCCTTTACACAAGCCAGCTTTGTACCATGGGAACCACTTGCTCTCAGGCTGAACAGAGACGACCCCAAGATACCTTCAACCTTAACTCTACAAACAGACTTGAACCTGGATCTCAGTGGGGTCAAAACTTCATTCCCCCCCCCAAGGAAGAATATAGAGGATTCCAAGGCCTGAGGCCTTGTCAAATGCTCTCCACACTGCCTTCACAAATGAAACTAATGGTGTGCTCCCCCCTTAAACTAATTGTATTCATCTGCATCTTACATGCAAAAATATATTTACAGTCATATTTTAAAATCACATGAAGGAGGTAGCATACACTACTATATTTCATCTTAGTGGGATACTTGCATCTTTGGGAAGTATCCTGCAAAGTGGCCCTAATACAGGGTCCATTCACAAGACACCACAACTTGTGAATACACTAGTTACCAAAATTGTGGAAACTTTTTGGAAAATTTGTATTTATACGGTTTGACGGCTATGTCTTTTTTTAGAATACCATAAAATTATATATTGGGGTGATCAACCTGCAGCACACCATGTGCCACTTTTAATGTGCAGATTCCTTGAACGTGCCACTCTGCCTGCCTCTGGCAGCGTCCCAGCTGCATGTGTCTTCACTGGGACACCTTGTGCTGTTGAGAGGGGGTAGGAACTGATGCTGCTTGCACCACATCCTGCACTGCTGCGCTAAAGAGACTCTGTCAGTGATCTGGGCAAAGCTTGGTGCCAAGGCTGCTGCCGAGCCAGGGCCAGAACAAGCTGTCAGCCACCCATGCCAAACACTGGGCTGGGGGGTAGCTTCCCAGTATGACTAGCATGCGGGAGATTGCAGCTGACCTGCCTGGGCAGTTTGACAGTGTCCTTTCTGCTGAGCTAATCTGTTCAGTAGGGCACAGAAGCTTCCCTCAGGTCACTGATGGGGTCTTTGGTGCAGCAGGTGTTCCATGTGGTGGGACAGGACAGGATGAAATTCAGCTGATCTAACCGCTGCCAAGCGGCAAGCAATGTCAGTTCCCACAGGCGTCCTGGCCAAGCCGCATGCAGCTGGGACCCTAGCTGGAGGCTTCACTCAGGTCACCAATGGGGGGATCAGCTCTGCTGCAGGTGCCATGTGGAAAGTGTCTGCGTGCCACTAATAGGGCCATTGGGGGATGTGAGCCCTCCGCATCAGGAGCATAGTGTCACTGGTAAAAAAAAACAAAAAACCTGATGGTGTGCCATGAGATGGATTGAAAATTTCTTACTAGAGGGTACAAAGAATAGACTATTATATTGAATGTGGTGATCCAGGTCAAAATCTGTACTCAGACATGCAGTTCACCAGAAGGTTCTGTATAAGTTAGCCTATTTCATGAGGTTTCCTGAGGAAAGAAGTGGCACACATTTTCAAGTACTGTGTACACTAGAAAAAGCTGTAAAAATTAAATAATTCCCAAAGAAGTCCCCACACATGTCCAAAGCTGTGTACAACACAACTGTTTGTGCAAATGTGTAACCTAGTCTTGGTCAGAGACAACAGCATCCTGAAAAATCTTAGCTACTGTTTCAAGAAAAAAAAACCAAGTTTCTAGTCCTCAGGTTTGTACAAATAGGTATCAAAATGTAGATAATGCCTGCTGAAAAAGAAGCTGGAAGAGAAGTTGAGCAAGCTTTCCATGTGTGAAGAGCTAGGGTTTCAGTGCCTTGAACAGCTGTTTGCTCTTTTCCATAATTATGCAAACCAAATGCATGCAAAATTGCTTGGTTTGCTTAATTTATACGAAGTACAGAATTGAACACATGAACTCCATTATTTGAGGACTTCAGCATCAACTGGTGCCTGCCATGTGTGAAACTGCCATCAGAGATCAAACACCATAGACTGAGCTTCCAAATCACTTTACACTGAAAGCAATTTAACTATTCAGTTGAGAGGGATCAGGCAAAGCATTGGCATGTGTGAACCAGCCCTCAGAGGTTTAAATATCAGGTCACTTTTTTAGAACTGCATTCTATTTGCATCATTTTAATGTCATTAACCTGGAAGTGACATCACAGGAAGTGACAAACAGGAAAATGCTTAATATGCCCATATGACAAACTCAGATAAAATGTTCTGTAAGTATATGTTTAAAAAAATATTTATAATAAAGAACCTTTCTAAACCTCACAAGCAGTTGGTGATCTGTTTTTAAAAAGTTAATCAAACATCCCAAAGGCTGCAATTATATCCACACCTACCCAATTCACTATTATTGCTAAAAGCATAGACAATGGGTGCTCATTATCCATGGGGGTTCCATTTCCAGAACCCTGGCGGAAACTGAATTCGGCAGGTATTCAAACCTGCAGAATTTGGGGGCCACATCCAACCTCTGAACTTCTGGCAAAACCAGAAGTTACCTTTTTTTTTTGGCCAAAAAGGCCATTCTGAGACCCACAGAGGCCACCGGCAGTCATGGGCAGCCTCTGTGGGCCTCAGAAGACTTTCTGGCCCCAACTGGAGCTCAGTTCCAATTGGGTTCCAAGGGTCCAGGTTGGTCGGGGGCAGCATCCGCAGGTTTTCAAATCCATGGGTGTCAAGTTCATGGAAAATGCAGGCCCTCCGAGAATCGGAACTACGGTGGAGCCAGAGGAGCAGTTGTTCCAGGCGCCGCGCTGAAGGGGGCGCAGGATTGGCCCCAGGCACCGCCCTAGTTACAGAGACACAGAAGAAGCTCCTTCGCTCTCTCCCAGGAGAAGGAGGTGCTGCCACTGTATTTGTGGCTTTTTAGGGGGTCCGCCTCCTGAGTTCCTTCTGTCAGCAACGTAAGCCCCTTAGCCACTCCAACCAAACGCGAGCGAAGAAAACAGCGAAGCGCCTCTCTCTCTGCCTCTTTCAGCCCCCACACCCGATGCTTGCAGCTTTCAAGCCTTGCTGCCCTCCCATGCATTGCGCCCCTTAGCCTCTCTTCCCCTTCAGCGCCTCTCTCCTCCCAGCATCCTCTCCCCTTCTCTCTCTCTCAGCCATGCCATCCTTCCCCTCCTCACCTTCAGCAGCTGCCTGCTCCAGCCAGGGACAAGGGGCCAGCTGAGCCCTTACAACTTGCTCTTCGCCAATGGGGTCTGGGCATATTTTGCGCAGGACTGGCCTCGGGCTGCAGAGCTCCTGCAGCACTCTCTGCACAGCTACTCTCATCTGCGGGACGCACACCGCAGGTGCCAGGGCAGATGCCAGGTCGAGGCCAGCTTTGGGGGTCAGCCACCCTCGCAGGCCTGGGAGACCGGCTTCTTCTATCGCTTTGCACGCGCCCCCTCCTCCAGGGAGACACAGAAGAGCAAATGCGGGGGGGGGGGTTCCCTGAAGGAGGTAGTGCTGCTGCCACCCTCCTCTGGAGAGAACCCATGACGTCACTGCCGAGGGGCACAAATGGGCAGAGTTGTGACGTCACTGCTCCAGGGAGCTGGGGTAACGCGTTACGGCTCTAGGCCCACCTATACATAATAGCCTATTAAAAGTACAGATCTGTTTCATGGTATCTGTCACATACCATGGTAGCGTGAAGCCTATCAAAAATAAAATACACATTGAAATGAACGGGGACCCAGCTGAAACTGATTTGCAACCCACCTAGTGAGTCCCAACCCACAGTTTAAGAAACACTGCTATAGACTGCTCCAAACTCCTGTGTAAGTCAAAAGCTGATACAAAGAGGCTATTGCCTGCAAATACACCTAACTGAGCCCCAATGCCTTTTTTAAAAAATATGCCAAGCCACTTCAAGTAGGGGGAGTTTAGAATGGAGAAGCAGTGAACCTTCACTCTTTCCCTGCCTCCTGTTTCTGAAGCAGCTTTTCATTTTAAAAAATGGATTTGGTACTCAGTTACACATGTTTGCTCATAACACGTAGTTAGCACTGAAAAGTCAGTCCAATTAAAAAAAAATCACGAACAACAACAATAATAATAATTTTAGAATACACACAGCATTTTTTGAGCATTCAAAGTACTTTACACAGGTTATCTCAGTATCATGATAACTCTGAAAGGTAATAATCGCTATATTGCAGGTGGAAGACTGAGAAAATACAGCTTGTCTTATGGTCACCTAGTGAGAGCCTGAAGTGAGATTTCAACCTGGGATATCATGACTTAAATAGCTACTACATTATATTGTGCCCAATATTTTTGAATGGTCATAAAATGGCACAGTTTGACTGGCTGAAGGAAAGAGAAGCCTTGCTCATGTTCACTTGGAATGGAGGGGAATTCAAAAGGCTAGACAAGTATTCTTCAGCTGTAGACAGTACTCAGATCTTTTGCATATGCTCAGATGCACTCTTATTTTTATTATTTGCATATCCCAGTGTGGAACTATAACATTCAGAATAGGTTCTGTGACCTAGGCCCTGGTAAACTCAGGTTTAAAGACTTTGTCTGAAGTGAAAATCTCAGTTACAGATTATCCTTTCCTAAGTCATGCAATGCTATCTGTACACTAGAATTACTCTATGAAATGGTGCCAAAGGTGAGAGCACAAATGCCTCTTATTCCAGAACCACAGAACGTGGAAAACAAGGTGACCCACTTTAGCTCAAGATCCCTTAGTTGTTTTTTTTTTTCATGGAATTCTAAAGTGGTCCAAAGAAAGGCTGTATTTGGTATTAGGGATTTTGAGAAAAGGAAAGGCGTAGCAGGGGAGGAGAGGTACAGGGAAAGATGGGGGTATGCTGCTTTTGGTTGCCATGGCTGCCCAGCGTGCCTTCTAGACTTGGCTTGTACCAGCAGAGTTCAGACGGGTCAGCGTGTGACCGGCTCAAAACCCCTGAGGTTAAAAGTTCAAGCAGCGATGGAAAAACCAATATGTCTGCAGTGAGGGGTATGCTGTACAATATATTTCAATTTACATCAACCCATGCATATAAAATTTAGATAAATTCTATTCAGATCTCATGCGGCTTGACACAGAAGTCTATGCAACCAGATGTCCGGGAAGGGCAGAATGGGGGAGGGGAAGTGGCCTAGGATGTTCCCATTTGCCTTTAGAACTGGAAAAAAAGAGTATTTAAATATGTGGGCATGCATATGCTTGCTATTTGTTTAAAGAAACAAAACATTTGGGCTTTTTTTAGCCGATTACAACAAAATTGAACTACGCCTTCTTAGAACACCTAAAATATTGTTGCATCATTCCAGCCCCCCCCTTTCAGTACTTTTCTCCCTCCTCAATCTTTTGTAATTTCCAGAGGCCTTGCAATTCACATTCTGTCACATTAAGATAATGAGTATTTACAACTTGAGCGCCATCTCTTTTGTCGTTCCAGCTCCTATTTTTATACCCATGCCATTTTCTCCGGGTTTGTAGGGACTGATTGTTTTGATTTATATTTGGAGCCATCCCTCCTTGTCTTCCCCATCCCAGCCAACCTCCAGTGCACACCCCCTGCCCTCTGTTGCTGTTTTCTCTCCTTGATAACCATTTAAATAAAATAAAAAAATCTTCATAAACCCAAGATGCTGGATGTAAAACCAACCACAAGATGGCTCCCTGTACCCCTTCCTTCCTCCGCTTCCAACTAGAAACATGCCATGCCTAAGTTCCCTGGGACAACAATGGGAGGGTCCACTATGATCCATAAATGCCGTGTATTTTCATTGTGGACTAAATGGACCACAACATAACCACCAGTGCATTGAGCCAGAATGCAATACTGAACCAAAACACACACACACACACACACACACACACACACACACACACACACACACTGACTACAATATTCCTGGCACTAACTTCCCCATGCACCAATTTTTCAAGATGGAAATAAAATAATATGTATTTACTGGTTTTAAGTAATTGAAGAAAATAAGGGTGTAAAATATAAGGCAAATGGGTGAGATGCAGCCTTTAAAAGCAATTCTTCGGCCCCCATGATAATTGGGCTGTCCCAGCATGATAATTGGGCTCTCTCGTATCTTGAACATATGAATAAGATTTGCAGGTTTTTCTCTTCTGCCATTTGCAGCTAATTAATTTCTATGTGAGAACAAAGTGCTTATTTCTGGTTATCAGCTGCATAATGATGTCACTTCCTGCCCTCAGAAGGCCCCATGAATGCTATTCAGCCCACTATATGAAACAAGTTTGACACCCTTGGTTTAGAATGATGGAGCTGAAAGGAACCGAAAACGCTATCTACTCTAGACCACTTATATGAGGACAGGATGAGCCACTTTCTACTCCACAGAGCAGGCCACATAACACAGTAGCCTTAGTTCTCACAGAGGTAGTAAACTTATAACTGCATATTCCTCCATTACAAAAATAGTTCCCCTAATCAGGAGGAAAGCTACAATCCTCTGTCTAATATTGTTTTAGCAATATGGAAAGCAATATTTTTGTATGAAGTAGCAGTCAGCCAGGTGATGCACACCCTACCAGCAAACTAAAGTGAGAAAAATAAGTTTGTCTGCCACCCCAATGAGAGAACAAGGGAGCCTAGTAAGCTGCTGCAAGCCAGGAGCAGCTATGCCAAGGAAAAACATTTGCAAACAAATACAGGTATGCCCTGGTATCCACTCATTCTGTATCCATGGTATCAGTTCTCCACAGATGCCATGGATACTAGGACTCCTATTAAAAAGATCGGGAACATTAAAACAAATCTCTTTTTTTTGCCTTGTTGCAGCAAAACCACTGATGTTCTCCTATCTTGCTTTCTGTCAGGGATGTTTCATGGCTGTACAATTGCTGCAGTCCAAGAATGCCAGTTTGCATTCCAGTAACGTCATTTGATTATGTCACAGTGTCAGTACTTCTTGCTTGATTATGTCACTTCTGGCCATGACCTCATTACTGGCCATGATGTCACTTCCAGGTTAATGACATCACTATCAGTGGGTCCCAACATAAGTGCCATTCTAAAAAGCGGGTCCCAGTGCTAAAAGGTTTCAAAACCACTAGTTTACAGTATCCTTACTAGAGGATAGCATACTTAGAGCCAAATTCTATGCATGTTTACTCAGAAGTAAGTCTCATTATAGTCAATGGGGTTTACTCCCAGGTCAGTGTAGATAGGATTGAAGCTTGAGAAAGGTCCTTTAACACATCAAACCTGCTGCCAAAATATCTTGTTTTCCTAACCCCATCCCATCAATTTACCCCAGCGCCACAAACAGAACTAACAGGGTTGGCTTTGGATATTTTGTACGTTAAACTGAAACAAAAACAAAGAACTTCTATGTGCTCTCTACTAGAGCTAAATGCAAATGAGAGCACAATCCTATGTTGCCCTGGAATGCCGAAGCCAGTGGGCCTGCACCATATTCAGCGCACCTTAGGCATGCTGGGGAGCTTCCCCAGGGCAAGGGCACATTTGCGCCCTTCCTCCAGGGGAGGCTCTAGCCTCCCCATAGGGTTCCTCAGATCTGCATCGGCTAAAAAGCAGGCGCAGGGGCAAGGGGGCCGCATAGCCTGGGGACAGAGTCTTGGAAGCAGCCTATTGGCTGCATCCCAAACCTGCCCCTCTCCCCGGGCCAGCCCACCTACCAGCCCACCCAAAACTGCCCTCCCTCCTCCCAGAACAGCCCTTGTGCCAGTCGAGTTTGGCTGGTGCAAGGGCAGCTTGGCACAACCTCGCGCCTGTGCCCTTGGGCCCACACTAGCGCTAGTGTCGGCCCAGGAGCTGTCATGCCGAAGCAGGGGTGCCGGTTGCAGTGGCTCAACAAAGAGCGCTGGATTGCACCCTGAGACACAGAGATTAAGGAGAGGGAGTGGTGCTTCTCTAGAAACTCCCTTTGCACTGCTTCATGGAAGAGCCAAACCTAAGAACTATTTTTTTATCCCCACTCTATGCCAACACTAGTAAAGTGTTTTTTGGTTAGCTTTTAGAAACATGAATCTAATAATACATTCCTTGTTGTGGTCTTTTCAAATACAACCAAATGAACAAGAAGAATCCCAAAAATGCATGGGATTGAACCAGGTATCCTGCTCTACTCCAGGAATTTATGACCAGTAATGATGCTTTAAAAAAAACCTTGGTCCTTCCAACTCTTTTTCTGGACAGCATGCAAACATTCTGATACTGTATTTGGTACAGACTTTCTCTCTGTACCACTGTACCACTTCAGAATGCTGGACATGTGTGTCCATGTGTTGCATGAGTGAATAGTACCATACAGTAACCATAAACACACCCTCTACAGGAAACTGTGAGCGCAATCCTAAACTGGAATTAGGCCGCATAAACTAAGCCAGCGAAGTTTGGCTGGCACAAGGGCCACCATAAAGCCTGTTTGGACCATTCTCAGAGTCCGGAAAGATGGCTCACGTCTGTTGCTAGCCTCTCTGACTCTGAGAGTGGTCCAAACGTACTTTACGGTGTCCCTTGTGCTGGCCAAACTTTGCTGGCTTAGCTTATGCCGGCCTAACGCAGTTTAGGATTGCGCCCTGTATGTTTTCATGTGAAGAATGTGAGTGTGTGAGGTGAGGGGCAACATTTTAATCTTGCTTTCTCCCAAGTTCATAGTTTTCTCTGTGCAGGAAATTTTCTACATACAGGTTGAGTATCTCTTATCCAGACTGCTTGGAACAGGAAGGTATCTGGATTTTGGATTTGTCTGGGTTTCAGAATTGCGTTAATATAATGAGAAGTGCTTCCTCTTGTTCTTTTCACTGTGCTTCCTCTTGTTCTTTTCACTGTTGCTCATTTAGGTGTCTACTGGCCTCTGAAATTTTTCCACAATGGCACACACCACAGAGTAGAACTTGTAGCCTATATATGGGAAAGAGCACATGACCTTCCAGTATTCACACTATAGAAAGTTAAAAAAAAAGTCTTGGGCAAGAACGTCTGGATTTTGTTATAGCCTGGATTTGGAATGTACGCACAAGGCATTCAAACATGCAGTGCTGCCCTCCCTCTTACCGTGAAATAATATAATAGGCAACTAAGAACATTTACTGGATGCTTGTATTTATTTTATGTAATGGCTCTGCAGTTGCTGCTGGAAAATGCTCAGGGTTACCCCGGGAAAGGGAATTAATGTTCCCTTACCCAAGGAGGCCAATCATGGGCAAAAATCCCTCATGGTGTCAGTACTGCCCCACCACCACTTAGTTAGGATTGGGCTGTTAAATACAGGATATTTATTAAATTAAGGATGACTATGACCGAAACTGCAAAGCCTAGGATTGGGCTGTTAGATACAGGATATTTATTAAATTAAGGACGACTATGACCGCAACTGCAAAGCCCAGCAGGTCTTCAGGTATAACTTCCTGTTCTCCAAGTGAATCTGTGTATCCAAAAAGATATTTTAGGAAGAACTACTTTTAAGTCCCCTGACCTTCTAAACCTTGGTTGCTGGAGATCCAATGAGAGGATCTTCTCAGCGGTAGAATTCTTCTGCCCCATGAGGTGCCTTGAAATCTTCTCTCCCAATTTTCCAGAATGTACCAAGGACCTTTCTATTGAAGCAGGCCTTTGCAGGTTTGTTGTATTTCTATTTTGTGGAAAACATACTGTTCTCTGTAAAAAAAAAAAAAAAAAATCTCTGCTTTTATTGCATTAACTAGCTTTTTGTGACCCGGCGTTGCCCGGGGGACAAAGTACCCCCAGCTTGTATTAGGAGAAGGAATGAATACAGGGACAGAATCAAGCAAAGGAGCATAATGAACGCGCAACACTCACTGATCAATGTCTGTAGGTCCTGTGGCAGGATAGCCCTGACGTATGAGAAACAGGCAGAGGTGGCCAGTTAGCTCCCTGGACATAGGCCCCTCTCAGATCCGACTGGGTGCTGGAACTCTCTGGATCCTGCTCTTTCCAGCCTGGGCCACTCAGGCAACTCAGGCAAAGCAGTTTAGTTTCACTTTCGGTTCTGGCCCTATCTAGTAGCTGAGCTGCTGCAGCCCTCCCCCATAACCTGCAGAATCGTCTGTGACCACAGGGTGGCAGCAGACCTGTAGCCCAATGCAATCCCCTTGGTTCCTGACGATCTGGGCCCCCTCCCCGGAAAACGGGGGGCTGTAGAGGGGTCTGACCCCCACAGTGTTCTTTTCCAGGCTGCAAGGTACGTGTGTGCCAAGTTTCGTGGCGATTGAGCAAGGCATGGCCGAGCCTATGCATAACATACATACACACATACATACATACACACATACACACACAGCCGCATAGCCACGTCCGTTTTTATATATATATATAGATTCACAGTCAATCCTCATTATCTGCTAGGGTTAGGTTCCTGGAAATCCTAGTGGATAGTGAATTTGCAGATAACAACCCATTGATCCTAAGGATCAACGGAGTTATATGCAAGGGGTACCTTATCTACCATCCGAAGAATCCAGCAGGCACTCTCAGGAAGCCATCAGAGTGCAGCAGGGAGTGTCAGAAGATTTCTGAATGCTGCAGAGACCTTCTAGAAGCTGCAGGGATCTTTAGAATGGCACCTGCAACCAGCATGGACCCCTCAAACATGGCCGGCGGATGCTTCTGCTAGCCATTTTAAAAGGGCCAGTGTGGGTCGCCGGCGCCGTTCTGAAGGTCCCTGCATAGTGGTACCGATGACAGAGGCGCAGATAACAAGTAGCAATTCTGCCCCTCGCAGGTTGCAGATAGTGAGGCTGCATATAAAGAGAATTGACTGTATATTCATTGTACACCACCTTGAATCTGTTTGGGAAAGGCAGTCTATAATTTTAATATAAATACCGTTCCTCCCCCACAACAGGTCATCAAGTAGCTTGCCAGACTTTTAACTTGAAGACCTACAGTGCTGAAATCTATTTGAATCTCTCTTCATGACTGGCCTATATGAAATGATCGTATATCAGTAGGGCTGTTTGTTCTGTGTAGGTGAGATTCACTATACAAACCCAGAAATAATACCTCGGTTTTCATTTTACAAATTTCCAGCCCTTAAGTCTATAAAAATAGGCTTCAAATTGTGTGGTCAATATCTGGTGAAATCTTGCAAGTGGGGAGAGCATGCAGTAAAAGTTCTGAATAGCTTTTTATGCTTCTTCATAACCTGTTGAAGCAGAAAAATAAGACAAAGCAAGCTAATTAAGTAAATCTGCAAAATGTCTTAAGGCAGAGGTGGACAGGCTTTAGGATTCCAGAAGCTACTTTCTGCCTTTGTGCCTTGGGAACTAATAGCACAAAATGGTGGCCTGAGGAAACGGAGCATGTCACAAAATGGTAGTTTGGGGAAGCAGACGCTGTCATAAAATGGTGGTTTAACAATCATTTACAATTTGGAGGTTGTTCTCAAACACGTACACACTTATCTCAGTAGTGAAATCTCTTTGATTTTCTACCCATGCTTCAAACATGGCTGGGTGGGCTTTGAACCCCAGTTCCTGGCAGCCAGGAAAGACAAGAAAAGAATTTAGGGCGCAATCCAACCCAGTACCGGAATAGCAAGGCCAACCGGCCAGCGCCATATCCGAAGCTGGGTTGGGGGAGGCTGGAGCCTCCTGTGGCAAAGGAGCATGCGCTCCCTTACCATAGGGGAGGCTCCAGCCTCCCCTATGTGCTCCTCGGATCTGCGCCCACTAAAGAGCGGGCACAGATCCAAGGAGACCGCGTGGCCCCTCAAATAGGCCTAGGATTCGGCCTTATGGCCAAATCCGAGGCTTGCCCATCTCACCCAACTCCCATCCCATTCCTACCTCCAATCCCCGGGGCATGCTGTCAGCGCACCTCCCTTGCGGCGGCCAGCTTCGGCCGATGCAAGAAAGGCACTGTGCAGGTCCTGTGGCCTTAGCGCCGATGCTGGGGGGGGGGCAGCGCTAAGCGCCAGGTAGGATGGCACTGCCCATTACAGTATTGAGGTCATAAGGCGTGAGCAGAAGGTTTAGGAGTGACCTTAGATTCCAGTCAGAACCAATCGCATCCAGGTGACCTTCTGCCTGCCTCAGATCTAAAATTGCAGACTTCCGTTTTTCTAAATAAAAATAGAGATACTCTTGTGTAGACAGGCATGCACATTTTTGTCACATATTTTCTAGGGGTAAGCTGAATGTTGTCCAGTAAACATTTCTGTTATGAAAGTAGTTTTCAAAGTGCCAGCAATATTTCCCCGAAGTCCTTAAAAGTATATCCTTATAACACCTGTTTGCAGCCCCAACCAGTTGTTCCTCTGGCATCATGTTTTGTTCGCTTTAAAACAAGTTTTCTTCTTCCAAATAATAGAGATGTCATCAAATACCAAATCAGATTTGACCATGTGATAACATCACTGAAGCAAAAAAAAAAAAAAAGGCTTAACTTAATGTGAAAGCAACTTCTATTTAGGAAGTATTGCCCTCATTCTGAATTAGCTTCATTTGCCATTATCGACATCATCATGTTGCTGAATCAGAATGATCACATGACAATGTCACTGTTGCTAAGAAGAAAACAACCTATTTGAAGAAAAGAAATAGGCCAATGAGGTCAGCAAAGAAGAGACTCGCATTGAATGCTGCTATCTCCACCAATGTACAAGGAGGACGACACAGAGGTTGCCTGACTGTGTGTCCTGAGCACACCTTCTCTCTATAGAACCTTCCAATGCAAAAATAATCACAAGAAGGAACCCTGAAATTCTGAAGAGGGAGCTGGGGGGGACTCACAAAAAGAGCACACGCAAACACAGTTTTTCAATTCAATCCTCATCTTTTTACATATGCCACAGCTGCCATGAATGTAATGATTGCACCGACTGTACTAGGCTCTCCATACCTCAGAACACAATGTCAATGTAGGGTTTTCTCATTGTACTTTTCTTTTCAGGAGGCGGGCTGGCCCGGGGAGGGTGGAGTTTGATGCAGCTGTTAGGCCGTATCCAACCCCCCATTCCTGGGCGGCACGATGTGCTCGGACCTGCGCAGGTCCGAGAAGCCCATAGTGGTGGCTGATGCCTACCCAGGGATAAGGGCGTGAAAGTGCCCTTGCCCCATGGAGGCTCCAGCCTGCTCCCAAGCTGCACTGGATACAGTGCAGGCCCACTGGCCTGCCTGTTCTAGTGCAGCTTAGGATTGCACCTTAACAGAGAACCGGCAAGTGATGCCATCCCCTTCATGTGCTGTGGACTACTATCTTGAAAATAGTAAAATGGTGGACGGGAGGAACAATTTCCCACTGAGAAGTGGTAGATGAGAAAGAAGTGCTAAACCCTTCTGTCCTTTGCCACTTTCCCCCTAAATTCCTTGCAAGCTGCTTTTCTCCCTGCCAGGCTCCAAGACTGAAAATGAGTCCAGTTAGGCAAACTCACCCAATAGGTAGGAGGCTGCAGAAATGTCATTTTTGAAGACATCGGTAGCTCTGTTCTCAGTTAAGCAGAACTTTTCTGAACTGCATGTACTGTTTTTCTCAGCCTAAAATTGAACATAAGTTGGGGCCAGTGGCCTTGCCGAACATGAACTCTGTGCAAGGAATAGAAGTGGGGATGGTTTCCAACTGAACATCCATGCTAATTAGAACTGGAACACAATATTTATCAGGGTCCAAAATGGGACCACCAGCGACCACATGCTGATCCAAGGGCAGTAGTGCCTAGTGTAGGATGCTCACTCAATTCCCATTCTTCTATCTTTTCCTTCATTTGGACATACAGCTTACTGGGAAAAAGCTTTGACAGGCTGAACCCGCTGCCACTAGCCCAGGAAATCAGGTTAGCCAGAAGGGCTTCCTGGGCGGTACCCCTACTCCTAAAAGGGGAGACCTGTTGCTTTGGAGAGGTCACCACATTGTTGTGGCCAAATGGGGCTGCATAGGCAGTGACTATGATGTTGTTTCATTGCCGGATGCAGTTCCACCATCTCTCTTGCAGAGAGAAGAACTGTGCACATCTAGTACAACAGATTCATCCAGGGAGCTTTTTACTTCAAGTGCAAATCTGCTATTCTAGGGTACTCAGGTTATTCTTCTGTCTTAATACTGCTATGTCAAATGCTGCTAAATATAAGCATACATCAACATGTTCTTTCGACAAATGCTGCATGTTAACATAACACAAGCTTTCATGTGCAGAACTGCTATATGGGAGAATCAGGATGCAAGGAGGCATCAAGGAAAAAAACCTCACAGAATCTATCTTATAATGGATCAGACCATTGGTTCATCTGGTTCAATATTGTCTATACTGGTTACCATCAACTTTCCAGGGATGCAGAGAAGGGTTTTTCCAGCTCAACATGGAGATCCTAAGGATTAAACATTGGCCCTTCTTCTGATACATGCAAAGAAAGCACTTCACCGCTGACCTATGGGCCTTGCAGAACAATTCTTATCCCATTGACTGTCAAATGTTCTACCTACAGGGAGTTCACCTACATACAGGGAGTTCACCTACATACACTGACTTGGGTTTCTAGGACTGAAGTATAGTAGGATTCTGGTTGAGACTTAGCACTGCTCTATATGACTTACAAGAATTCAATTCAGATCTGTGGTGGTAGGCAAGCTGTTTTTCAGGGGACTTTGTCCATCATTACCATTTTTTTTTCCTCCATGAGGACTTGCTGATAAGCTTCTCAGAAATTTCAGAGATTCCCCAAAACTGAGTTTGAAAGTGTACACACAATTCTCTGGACGGAGGAATAAAAGTGCATGTTCTTGTTACAAGTGCATACACGAAGCTTTCAATCTGTTCAAAAGTACTCCTAATTTGACAACTGGGAATTAAACAGTTTGTAGCAGCAAAGTAATATCCTTGCAAAAAGCATGACATGACTTTCTACTGGTGCCATTATGTCCCATCCTAAGCATTTACTTGCTGCTGCAGTGAGACTGGAATGGTAGAAACTAAAGAGAGAGAGAAAGTGACATGTCAATAGAAGTTTTTTTTTTCCATGGGGCAAACAGCAACTGCAGAAGATCCAGATTTGGATCACAGTAGGGACAAAGCCCCCTCTCCCCTATTATAATCTGGATCTGGGGGCTTATGTATGTTATCTCAATAGTTTGGCCCTCAAACAATACATATAGTATTCCAAGGATTTTTTTTAGTTAATCACTACACACATTTATACTGTTAATTGAACCTCTAAGTAGAGTTTTTTTCTGCACATTTTTCAGTATCCACATTACAGAGTACTGATTTTGGACACAAATTTACTGAAGGAAACAGCTTTTATGTCATTTCAAAGAAATGTTTATTTCATTTTTGTTCAGCTATAAATATATCCTTGAATGGCAGATGCTGAGAGCAGGAGCAGGGAAAAGAATTACTACAATTCATCCTAAACACAGTTTAGGGGGTCAGTCCCTAAAGGCTTCCTGGCCTAGAGGATTAGAGTTGTAGAGGGATGGGAAAAAGTTACTTTGTTTTATGGCAAGCTGAAAAATAACATAAAATGGAAAATGCTGCAAGCTAAGACTGCCAATTTGCTACACTCTAGGAAAGCGACAGGATTGTGAGTGTGTGTGTGCGCGCACACATGCTACAGAAAAAGTGAATGAGGGAGGAATGCCTGCCAGAGCTCTAGAATCGCCTGTGTCTCAGATCTGCTTGCAGCCCTTCATCAGTGTGAAAAATGACAACCCCAGCCAGATTTCTCTCTGTCGCTGGCATAAATGTGCGATTACATTACAGCTGTTCATATTTTCACCCTAATGAAGGGTTGTGCGTTTAAATGGTGAGATTTATGGTGCAAGTCTCTAACGTCTGTGTACAGGCAAAACTGTTAATTGATGTCTAAAATGCTTCTTGTTTATTTTGACATCAATTATCATTTTTCTCTATTTTAAAATTTAAAAAAAGAAAGAAGGGAGAGGAAATGGCAGGCGTACATGCGCATGTGTGCATCCAACCATTTCCATGCTGCTACCGATTTGGAACAGACGGGGTTTCTGGTTTCTTCCAGAGGGAAGAAATTAATATACACGAATAATGAGGAAAAGAGATAGGCTTGAAAATGCAGCAGTTTGAGGGAAGGTTAAAAAGAAGTCAGCACCTCGTCTCCACATACACTTACACTCCCAATGTTGATGAAAATAAAAGACTCAACGGTGCAAGTCTGTTTAATTTTGCAAAAGAAAAAAAAACCCATGGGTAAGAGGTTGGGTTCAGAAACAGGTGAAATCAGAGCTTATTACAGCGAACGTCAGACGATGAAACTAAATAACTGTGTTGCCGTCTTGCTCCTGTGGAAAAGACGGATGGTAAACTTGACCTGACGCTGGTACTATCCGATAGCCATTTTTTATCTGCCCTCCTCCCCCCACTCCCGGCAAGGCTGAGGCGTGTTGTGTAAAATGCATAGACACGGTCGGGTCAGGCCTCGGGATCGGGTGAAACTAGGTTCACATTTGCATACAGGCGGGGTTTCACAATGAAGGCCCATCTGTTCCCGTCAGAGAGTACAAATCGAGTGTCACCCAAGTCGGTGCAAAACGACAGCGGCACGGCTATTAGGTGGAGAAACATTCGGCTCGAGTTACGGATATGGAACTGCTGATTTGGGTTTAAATACCTGATAACTGAAGACTTTTTATGGCGTGCGAACAAAGCATGAACCTTGTCTGATCCACCACCCCCCTCCTTTCCTCCACTGCTGCTAGTATCCCTCCATAATCCTTCCCCCATCTATTACACTCAGATAAAACCGATGTTATTTTTGGATGATGTTTAATAGATTTGTCCTTAAAAAAGAAAATGAGACAAGACAGAAGAGATGTTATTATGGTCTCCAGGAGAGAAAAGCTGAAGGGGGCAGGAAAAAGAGGGGAGCTTGCAATGGGCACAACAAGGAAAGGAATTATACAAAAAGAAAATTGTGTAAAAGACAAACTCTGAACTTTGCATGCCCTCTGCAGTCATTAATATTGTAGTAAGATTGGGCCATGAACTTCTAGTAATTTTTACCAGTGTGGGACTGCTGATGTTTTATAGAATGCAAGACCCAATTTATTCCATTCTTTGCCAATTTCCCACCCACCCATCCTCTCCCCAAACATGACGGCCTCTATAGCTTTAGGCTGCCAATCTCCTGGGACACTGGGGAGAGGTGAGGGGATGGAACAAGCACCAATTTTTATTTTATATAGTGAACAGGTAGGGAGGCAGCTGAAAAGGTTTTGCAAAGCGAAATTGTTCAAAGCCACGGACAGTCCTACAGTACCTTTGAAACCAAACATAGTGAACTGTTGATGTAATGGGCTAACTGTGTGGGGGGGGGGAGGTGTCTACTAATGCCAGAAGCCTGTTAAATTTGAATACAGTCATGACAATGCACAAGCACATGCACAAAACATTTCTGACTAGTTTTTAAAGAACCAGACATCTGTTTTGCCCGAAGTCCATTAGATTAAGAGTTCATTATAATTTATTATGGCTTGAGCTTCCACGAGCAACATGCACTACAGTGGCACAAAACACACTCAACAAGGCCTAGGTGCAGCAGAAATGCAAGGAGTGCATTCTGATACCAAGGAAAGTTAAATATGAATCTAACTTTATATGAAATATGAATCACAGCTCTAAATGGAATCTGTATTTGTTAAACCAGCAAAGCCTAAATATTAAACTGGTGCTGCATGACCAATTGGGGAACAATCAGATGTTGTAGTAAAATAACTATCAATACAATAATTTTTACTTAATCAGAATCATCAACTTCACAGATGACTTCCTATCCTGCAACTTCTTGTTTCAAATTATTTTTTGTATTAACTGATTCCAACATGCATGTGCAGCACTGGATGTTGAACAGGTGAACTGCTGCTACTGAAAAAAACTGAATATGCAAACTGCTGCCATATCATGTCAGGTGCTCATGGAAGCCTGGCTGATGGACATTTGATCTTTGGCAGTCTATTCACATGTGCATATTTGATTACGTTACAAATGATGGCTCGTCCTGCTTGATGATGTCACATGTATCTTCATTTGCTGTTGCAGTCATCAAATGAACACAACATATGTTAAAAACCCAGGTGTACAGCAATCTTAGGATTAGAGCAGCGGTTCTCAAACTTTTTGCACTGAGAACACTTTTTACAATGGCACCCATATTTAACCCACTGGAAGTGATGACATAGCCAGAAGTGACATCATCAAGCAGGAAGAGCCATCATTTGTAACATAATCAAATGACACTCCTGGAATGCAAACTGGCATTCTTGGATTGCAGTAATTGCACAACCATGAAACATCCCTGACAGAAAGCAAGATTAGAACAAAGTATTATGTAAAAGCACTCAACTAAAAATTAAAATTAAAACCTCACTTGAAAATTCAAACTGTTATCACTCACAAAAGGAATGTAGCAAGAGTAAGGTAGGCAGATTCCAGGATAGGTGCTCCCAGCTTTCTGTGACCCACCTGACATTAAGTCATGACCCACCAAGTGATCCAACCTATAGTTTGAGAAACACTGAGTTGGAGAAAAAGAGACAAATGCCCAATAGGAGCTTCTGGATCTGGTACACTACCTGTATTCTCTCAGTTCCTTGGCAAAAAGGTGGATATGTTAAGTCTCCAAATTTTGTATTTTCTCAAGATTGTAAACTATAGGTGTTGTTGAAATTAGAAGATATCTAAAATGGGAAGAAGTGTACAAGTATTGAACTTTGCAAGTCAATCTCACTACATCACTAATGCAAAATTACTCTAAAGTAGAATTAGGAACACACCTCCCTTGCAATATATGCCTGTGAATAAGGATGCAAAACCAGGCTTTTGTCAAAATTACCCCATCTCCTTCAGGTTTCCCAAGTGCTGTGGGAGACATGTAAATCTTTGATTGAAGGTCAGGGCTTATCCCCTCAGCCATCTTTTATCAGAGAAAAGGTGAAGCCCTGGCAGCTCAATCCTGCATGCAGGAATGTTCTATGTACTGTCCCTGGTTCACTTTGGTACAGGCAATCACAAGGGGATGGGGGCTCCCCGCCTTTCACCACCACAACCTTTTGCTGGACCAGGCACCAGCACTTGGAAGGATGGAAGATAAGCAAAACTCACTGCCACTATGCAATACCACCCCCCAGTACTCAAAGAAGTTACAAAAAAATTCACTAAGACTAGCACATGCTGTTCTACCTAATGTGAATTATCCTAAATCTGGAGCCTGAGGGATGTCAGGTGAGGATACACTCACCCACCCTATCACCAGACTCTGGTCAAAGAAAGGAACAGCATAGGAATGCAGGATACAAAGAACCATATGCATGGGAGGTTCCAACCTTCTGAGAAACTACAACCAAGAACTACAGCATCCACCTACCTGTCAGGTATCATCTGTGAAACAGGAAGCAGACAGAGATTATTCCTAGACTTTCCCTTTCAACTCGCATGGCTAGATCTGATTTAAAGTTGATAGAGGATGGCATGTTGGCATTTGCATAGATGTGCAGGTTGGGATACCCAGGCCTTGCCTCAGAGTTCCATATCATAATCAGCAAAGCAAATCTTCCAATATGCTATCTAGTTTTCAAGTTAATTCCAACTCTACTCAACAGATTCCAATAGCAATGGTACCCAACTAGTCCAGCAAAGAAGCCTCTTGAACAGCACCAGACCAGAGTGATCTTGTGATAAGGACCAACATTCTCCACCACCACCACCACCACCCAGCTTCTAAATGAAGACTTCATCTTATATCTGGGCAGCAAGGAAACTCCTTGTTGATGTTCCTAGTCCTTGCCTCATTGTGGCCTGCAGCCATGCCTTGTTCCTAGAACTTTACCCACCAACCCGGCTTCTAAATGAAGACTTCATCTTATATCTGGGCAGCAAGGAAACTCCTTGTTGATGTTCCTAGTCCTTGCCTCATTGTGGCCTGCAGCCATGCCTTGTTCCTAGAACTTTACCCACCAACCCGGCAGTCATGAGACCCAACAATCTCTAACAGAAACCCAATATAAGGCTGTGCAACATCTGTAGTTGACATTGCCCATTTTCCTCTATCTGAAATGTACAATACATCTGAGAACCTGCTCTATTTATCTCAGTATGGCAATAATTAAAAAAGCATGCTGGATGAATTTGTGATATATTTTAAGACACAGGGTATGGGGAAAAAGTACAGTAATCATGATAAAATAACGCCCATACAGGGAAATTATAGGGTCACTGAAGCCAGAATGGGGTGGAAACCTAATGAAAATGCTGTATGGTTTATATTTCACCTTTGTTGAAAAGCAGCATATAAACATTCTAAACAAGAAAATAGCATTCACTCTATTCAATGCTGGTGCCAGTTTGATGGGGGCTCTGGGGGGAAAAGCCTGCACTTGGGCCCCATTCACCCTGTTACTCACACCAGAACAGAGGGTTGAGGCCTCACCTTCTAAGGGCATGACCTTTGGCTAGTACCCAAGTTGGCCAATCCCCAACATCACACCTGATTACACTGCCTTACTACATGTAGACATTTTCCATCCTACTTCAGGCAAGAAAAGAAAAATGTAAGAGTTTCTCAGCCCCCCACCGATCTGCTTCTTAAAGCTGCCATATTTTTCTGTGAAGCCACAAGCAAATTGTTCCTGTGTATAACAAGCTACATTAGTGGCATATCTTGCCGAGAAATGTAGCTTATTTGTGCAGCAACGATGGGATGTGCTTGGAATGGAAAGAACTAACCAATGGGGAACTAGGAAGATTCATCGTACCTTTTTTTGCCTCTTCTGTCCTTCCCAGTGGGGAGGGGGGAACCTAATTAGAGGCCCTTGTCTCTATTTTAATTGCCTTTTGTCACTCCGATATGATCTCTCGCTTTCTCTCCCCAACTCCAAATAAAACAACACGCCTGATAGAAATATTAGCCTTCTGAATTTTTTTCCCACTAAGAGAAGTGAACAGGAACTGAACCTTGAACTTAATTTCCCCTTTGAACTTGTTACCTTTTTAAAAACAAGTTACCTCCCAAGCAACCCCCCCCACCCTGTGCTTCCCTCTCCTCAGACAAATTTCATCACAATTACTGCCCCTTCCACTTGGCCTTAAGATATATAATCATTGATTTGACCTAATTACCTGGCGCGGGCCTCTCTCTACAAGGTGAAAGGCGGATTGGTGTGAACAGAAGCTGACCCCTGCATTCTTGATACCCCAATTTTATTCTAATTATCATAAAGCAGGTTCTCCATCTTATTAGCACCCCCCACCCTTCTTTTTGTCTAGATTTTCTATTTTGCTCCCATCATGCTCAGAGATACCCCACGGATTACAAAGCTGCTTAGAGACCTGCATTTCAACCCATCTCACGCTCAAAGCGCAAATATTTTTCACAGGCTTTTTTTGGTTCATAGATTCAAAAGAAGCACCTTCATTATCTTTTACAGGGTAAATGAAAGAAAAATGTTCATTAAGTCCATAAATGTGAAGAAAATTCTCAGAAGAGCTCCCCCTGCAGCAGGAAAAAAGGTGATTTTTTTATTTAAAAGAAAAAATGAATATAAATATATTGCATACTGTGCAAATAGCATGCATTTATCAAGTCACATATAATTAATTCACGTGTAAAAATATTTACACGTATTTCTGAATTTTGAAGATACTGCAATTTTGTATACATACTATACGAAAGTATGTATGGGTCCATATACTTCACTTATAATCACTCCTGGATCCATAATCACAGCATGGTATTAAATCCTGCTAAAATAACAATGCAAATCATCATTCACTTGTTTTTCACCAAAGGCAATTCTTATGAGCCTGCAGCCCTCAAGGTGTTTACTGCAAAAATTACACCAAAAATGCTATTGTGCCTATATGGGACTATGCAGTAGAACATATATAAGCAATATTTGAGGAAAAACTTCTGCCTTGTGTCTTGAGACAGGCTAATTTCTGATGGAGATGGAGCTGTGGGCATGGTTAAGAATGATAAAGTTCTAGCTTAGAGTATATTATAACAAGGAGTGTTGGAAGGGCACTTCCAGTTTTTCTGAAACCTGAAGTGCACTTCCTATACCTCTAGAGGGTGTTCTGAGGACCAGAAAGGCCTCAGAAAACCCCCCAGAAATGACTAGAATGGTTGCATCCAGGAGGTCAGGTGGGTCCTCCACCAGAATCAGCGGTGAGTCAAATCTGTGGGTTTTGAACTTGTGGATAAAAAAGGACCCATCTTTAGTAACTTAAGCCAAATACCACACTATCAAAAAACTGAACTGTTTCACATTTTGCTCTTGTATACAGGCATGCCCCGGTATCCGCTGGGGTCCTGTTCCGAATCACATCAGATACCTGAAACCATGGATACTGGGGACACCTTTATAAAGAGTGATTTGTTTACTGTTCCCCTCTTTTTAATAGGTATCCCATTATCCATAGTATCAGTGGATAACTGAAATAGTGTCAGTGGATACCAGGGCATGCCTGCATTTTATAAGTCAGCTTAAGAGCCCAATTCTGTGCAAATTTCCAGCACCAATGCGGCTGCAATAGAGCCTCAAAGTGAGGGAACAAATGTTCAGTCATAGAGTGGGCTCAGGAAGTGGACTCCAGTCACCGATTGCAGCCATGGGGACACTTACAGAGGGAGCTGAGAGCCTCAAGGACCCTCCTAGAGATCAGCATGAAACCCCCCCCCATTAAGTTGAAATGTCCCTTCGTCCCCATGGCAGCACCATCGGGGCACCAATTCCTGGGTCACTCGCTAAAGGGGAAATGGCCCATTTGTGGTTCCGCCTGGTGGGGTTGCAACCTACCAGTTTGGGAACCACTGCGCTAAAACATTTCCTTTGTATTTGTGAACTCCTGATTATCTGAGTAGTCAATGTGCATGCCTGAATTTTCCACACAACATCTTACTTTCTCCTTCTGCAGAAGTTCCATGGAGTATCTCCCATCAACAAAGCACTTACCTAAACATCATGCCTGAGCATTTGAATTTCAGGCAACACATGCAAATCCAGCATTGCTAATCCAGCAGTGTCAAAGACTCACTGAGTATTTACAAGATATTCTCAGTGACGTATCAAATCTGTCTGCATGAAGTCACAGAGATTGAATTTCCCTTCTGAAAAGCAATTTCATAAATTCTCTTCTGAAATTGAAAGTAGACCCAAGAATTCGATGGAAAGGGAAGCAGGTCAGGTGACTTCCTAGCTCCATGCATAAACCTACTTTTCCCCAGGACAACCTCTGGGGGTTCCCTTGCCTTTTCTGCTAGCTCCAACAGACTATGCAGAAAGCTTTCAAGAGGATAAGTAGGTAGTAATTACAGCCTTGTCAATAGACCTATTGACAAGAGAATAGATGAGGAAAATTGTAAGGAACTGAATGCTTCTAAATCAGCAAGCCAGGGCAATTTGCATCTGTGTGTCTTAAGGGAATGGTGCTAATCATGTTACTAAAACCACTCTGCAATTACTTTTCAAAAGTTAAGAAAATAGGAGATAAGAGCAAGTTACCCTCAGAGGGTAAACCATTCATAGCCTTCCAAGCATAGCTGGGCCTTTCCACTTAAGGGGGAATGTAAATTCCCCAAAACACATCCCCTAAGCCCTGAAACAGATTCTGATCTGAATGGCACAGATTGATTCTCCAACCCATATTTTGCACTTAGAGCCATCCAGCAGCAAGGAGTGGCAAAGAGGGCCCAATCCCTGTTTCTCAGGCCAAAATTTTTAAATTCTAAAGGCTAGAACTGGTTCTCGGCACAAGGGGTTCTCAGCACATATCCCAGCAGTTCTCAAACTGTGTGTTGCGACCCACCAGTGGGTCACAATCAGATTTTTGATGGGTTGTAAAACTGACAAGGAAAATGCATTGAGCCCTATGGAAATCAAAATGAGCAGCACATGTGTGTTTATGCATGAGTAGTCAACCGTGCCTCAGTCCACTTCACTGGGGAGAATGCACCACCACCAGAATGGTCCCAATCCAATGAATACGTAATTTAAAAAATGCTCCAGAAGCCAGCCCAACATAATAGCAAAAAAGGATAAAAAACAGAGGCTGGAACGACTGGTAAAGTGAAACGTTTTGAAGTCTCATAAAGCTAGATAGATGTTGTTTTACAAGGTGGGTACCGGTGCTCAGCCACTTAGCCGGCCAATGTGCCTCCCCAAGACACACTGGCCACTCCACAACCCCCTCCAACCCAGAAGTAATTGTGCAATGTGATGACATCACAGACTTGGGTCAATCAGGCTGCACAGAGGAAAAAATTTTTAATGTTGAAATTCTATTTTAACAGTGTTTTACCCTACCTTTCACCCTGCAATATGACACCCATATTAGTATCAAATTACTGGAATATTGCTATATTTTTAGTAGCAAGTAGAAAGGAAACACAACATTATCTAAGCATAAATGGGAATACAAATCTATACAGGCTGTAATGCTCAACTCAATAAAAAGCACACATTACAACTTCAAAAGATTCTTCTCTAGCTCAGGCTGAAATCTATTCATCTCTGCCTCTCACCTATGCTTTCATGACAGTAGCATTGAGAAAACTACACTTCCCAGTACTCCTTGTGCTTAGCCCACAGTCATAACATCACACCATGCATCAGAGAGAGAGAGAGAGAGAGAGAGAGAGAAGAGTAATGAAATAATCAGCCTGCTGATGAGGCAGAGTGAAGCGACTGCTGCAAGCAGCAAATTGGTGGGAGGTGGTTCCTGCATGCCACCACCTCCTGTATGCCTGGGAAACTGCTCGGCCTTCTTTGTCTGTTTACCAGCCAGCCACCTCTGTGGGTCACCTACTTGCCTAGCTTGAAGCAAGCCACCACTATTCCCCTTCTCCTCCTCTATAAAAGAGAGGGGGAGTTATCCTGCAAGATGCTTTAGACTGCCTCTGTAACTCCCTCTTCAACTGTACTCCAATTCTCTTTTCCTGCTTCATTCTGGAAGCAGGAACGGGCACCTGCTGCTGCCTCCTCCGGCTTGGCAAATTAAGGTGGACAGGCAGTGAGCGGTCACAACTTGCATCTTCAGACACGGGTTCCTTAAGTAAGATCCTGTTGTGCCCTCAGTGATGCCAGTCGGAGCACAACAAGGACCTAATTAGGCTAGATAAGATCAGAATTAGGTTTTAAATGAAAGCATAAAATCAGAATTTATTTCTATTTAGAAATAATTCCATAAGAACTTATTTCCATTTAATGATAATTAAAAGACTACCAATAATAAGTAGTGCCACACATCCTACCACAAAACCACTATCACAACCACCTGCTCCGAGCATCCTACCCATTACTAGTGGGAACTATCCAGTAGGTGCCCAAGATGGTCTCTTTCTCACCCTTCTATTATAGAGCAGTACTGATAAGATTACTGAGAATGAATTTCAACATTCTCCAAGTATTGTTTAAGTGCTACAAAAGCCTGCAAAACTCGTTTAAGCATAGACCATGTTGAAAGAGAGAAAAAATATATGCTTTGACATTACTGCATTAACAGTACCAATCGCCATTTAATTGGTTGCCTTAAGAGTTCTGTTTATTTTCACTGTGATAAACAAAAGTGACTTAAGGTGCGGGGACAGCAGGGTTGGGTAACATTGGTAGTTTTTAAACTGTGTTCTTGGGATTATTTGGAAACTCGTATGATGAAGCTCTCAGTTCATATGAACTTAAGAAGAGCCCTACCTGGATCAGGCCAAAGGCCCATTTAGTTCAGCTTCCTATATCTCATAGAGCTTCAGAGAGAACACAAGACAACAAGATACCTGCCTCCTGTTGCCATTCCCTTGCACCTGGCATTGTGAAGTAACCTAAAAGCAAGAGTTTGCACATACCCATCACAGCTTGTAACATACAGTATGCTGGACTTTTCTTCTGGAAATTTGTCCAATCCCTTTTTAAGGGCATCCATGCCAGACGCCATTACCACATCCTGTGGCAAGGGGTTCCACATACTAATTACATGCTGCGTAAAGAAATAAACATGAAAGAAGATAGATCTGACAACACCTAGCCATCATTCTGAATTTTCTGACTGTGTGCCCTAGAAAACTTGCCATAATCCTCTGCAACACGTTAGGGCAAACAGGATAACATGGAAATGGCTTCCTGACGCTACAACCTTGGAAAACTACTGGATTACATGTTTCATTGGGATATGGTTTGGTAACGAATGATATGTTCTATTCATCCCACTATCGCATAACCTTTCATAATTTATCTCCCATGTAATATCTCAACCCACCCTGTGAAGCAGAGATAGTGTTCTCTTAACCAGAGTGAGCCAGAAAAGCTCCATCCTGGTCCAAAAGCCCAAACTGACACAAGCAGATGCTTGCACTCTCAATGGTGACAATATTCCAACACCCTAGAACAGAGAAGAACGGTATTTCCCTGGATGCATTCCTCTTCTCAGCTCTCCATCATTTTTTCTACCTCATGCATTTATCTAACATAGCAGATTTGAAACAGGTTCAGAGGAAACCAAGCTTATCTGTGGTTTTCACAACCTCTTTTTGAAGCCTGACTCCCATTCCACCGGTTTGTTTATATCTTGGAAGCTCCTGTCTTCAAACAGTCCTGGGCAGGGTAGTCACATTTCCCACACAAAAGTGTAGCTCTGCATTGCTTTTCCTCTTGCAGTCCTATGTAGAGTTGCAATATTCTTTCTATACAGCAACAAAGTAGATTGGTCCTCCCAACTTTACTAGTTCTGCTCTACCTGGGCATACACTTCTTAACAAAAAGACAGAAAAGTACCAGTAACAGTCCACACAGCTGTTATTGCACAGTTGTACAAGTCTGCCCCAGAATCTACTGATTCAGGATCCACTGATTCAGAGTGCAATCCTAAAGTGTGCTGGATTGGCGAGGCCAGCGAACCTGCACCAAATCCAACGCACCTTTGGTGCGCTGGGGAGCCTCCCCAGAGCAAGGGTACATTCATCCCCTTGCCCCAGGGGAGGCTCCGGCCACCCCATGGGCTTCCTTGGATTTGCGCCTGCTATTTAGCAGGCACAGAACTGAAGAAGCCACGCGGCCCGAATCGGGGCTGTGCGGCCTCCCAACGAGGCCTACGATGCAGTCTAATGGGCCCACCCTGGCCCCGCCTCCTCTTCGGGCATGCCTGTACTCATGATCAACCCACCATGGGAACCATACAGAGGGCCATTTCCACTTAAGCAAAGAGATAGCGGGTACCAAGAGGCTTTTAACCTTCCCGAGAGGCCACATGTGAGCCTAAAGAAGGGTCCGGGAAGTGCATAGTCCCTTCCACAGGCCCCCCTGCTGCTTGAAATACTCCAATGTGTACTTGGAGCCCACTTCCGGTTTTTGATCAAGAACCAGAAAAGGGCTCCCAGCTCAGGTCGGAACTATTTCAAACAGCAAGGAGAGGGTTCAAACACCACAGAGAGGGTTGCGAGCCACCCAGACCCTCCCCAAGGCCAGCCTGACCCTTTTCCCTCACCCATTTTCCAGATCAAATAATCCTCCCCCCAGTTGTTATCAGCACTGCCTTAACAAAAAGTCAAAAGATCTAATCATGGATATACTGCATCACATACAAACTAGCCTGGAGAGGACCCTACTATTCAATGTAGAGGCAGAGGGGCAAAAGGGCCTGGTCCCCTTAGCTACTGTTTTAGTAGGCTAATGAGAGGCTATGATTTGACTAAACCCAATCAAGAAGACTGAATTTCATTAAGGGACCCCCCCCCCCACCTTTTTCTTTCTAATTCAAACAAAGTATTTAAGGTTCACTCACCACTCTCTTTTAGGAAGATTCTGGATATACCTCTGTGTCAGGATAAAACTCAGTTATGGAAATAACATACTCTTTTATTTACTCACTTATTTCCTGGCCTCATCTACAACACTGCCCAATAGCTAAAGGAAACAAGCCAGCTGGAACGTCAATATTAAATTGCAACCAGCGTGCTCTGCAGTTCCAGAACACCGCCTGCACATATAAAGAATGTCAACAGCAAATTTGTAACAATCCAGTCAAAACAAAGGGGGCATCTGGACGTCGGGGAGACAAACCGGTAATTGCTTCTGCGGTCATCCAGTCCCTGCCATTGACCCTAAAAAACATGAACCTTGGGAGCGTTAATTGTTGTGCACTTCACCTGTGGATGTTTCTGGCCCAGTACCCCCAGGTGCTGAACCACCCACCCACACAACTTCAGACAAAGGCAGCAGTCATGCAGTGCTATAATTACGAGTACATCTTTGGCCACCATTTTATGTCCATCTAAAATGCATGGAATTATAGAGTGAAAAGGGATCTGATGGATCAACATCCTGGGGACTTTATATGAGTTACACACACACACACACACACACACACACACACACACACACACACACACCAGACACTTATACCTGCTATTAGGGGAGCCCGTCATTGTATCTGATAGGTAAACTTATAGTTAGGGATGCGTTTTTTTTTTTTATTTCTTGAAAACCACCTTTTGGATGTAAACAACCACCTTCTGGCAGTTAAAATATCTGAATAAAAAGACAAAACACAGCATTTTGGTGTTTAAGATATTTTCCAGAAATTAAAATAGACTACTTTTCCAATGAGAAATAATACTCTGGCTACTTCTGCTGACACTATATCACCTGTATCTACCTAGTACACTTTTAAAGCATTTAAAATTAATAAAAATGAGAACCAGAATTTGCTATTTTAATCAAGAAATTTTGGAAAAAATATCACACACACACACACACACACACACACACACACACACAAGACCTATAGTCTTAGCTGTGGATCCGCAGTGCAACACTTGCTCTATTCAGGTTACTTTCTCTTATCTCCCTTCTTCCTTTTGAAAAGGTCCTGTTTGATTTTTTATAAAAAAAAATTCCTATATGCTTTAACTTTTTAATATATTTCTCTGTCTTTCCCTGTAAAAACTATTCAACCAAAATGGGTTCCAAGTTTTTTTTGGCCAAGGAGAGTCAAAATTTTCACCATCTGGAAGAGCCCCCCTGTCCCCAGACAGGATATCCTATTCATAAAGTATTCCTCTCCAATCTTTTGTTTGGAAACGTCCAAGGAAGGAGACTAACACTACTTTCCACAACAGCTTGTCCCATTAGCTGAACCACTGAAGTTACTATGACCTTTTTTTCCTAATATTTTCACCTAAATCTCCCTGTAAATGTATCTTCAGAAGAAAGAGTGAACAATTAACTGTTCCACCATCTTCTTACAACAACAACACCCAAAAGCACATGCACATTCAGTTTGGGTTTTTCCAACATGCCTTTTGCTCAGGGACTACACAGCAATTACTGATTTGCTGAGTATTACCCAGGTAATTAGCAGTTCGAAAGCACCTAAATGCAAGTAGATAAATAGGGACCACTTCAGTGGGAAGGGAACGGCGTTCCGTGCACTACGGCGTAGAGTCATGCTGGCCACATGACCATGGAAGCTTGTCCTCGGACAAAACGCCGGCTCTACAGGCTTTGAAACGGAGATGAGCACTGCCCCCTACAGTCAGCCCCCTTCACCTAGGTAATTATTTTTCTCCCCTAGCAAGTAGTTTCATGACTAAGGAACTGCAGTTTGTCTGCATTTTTAAAACCACTAAAATCAACACTGGGAGCATACCATTTCATTCTTCTCCCAACAAGCATCACCACTGTTAAAGAGCTGAGTGCTACATAAGGCACAAGCACTCAAACCTCATCAGTTGCTATTCACCTACAGATACGTAGAAGAGCGGTCTTCTGCTTTGCACAAGAGTGCAGCTGGTTGGCTATGGTCAGAAAGAAAGAATAACTTTGTTTTCTTCAATCCATGATTCAAAAAAAAATTAGTATCACATGGTAGCCTTCCACTCCATAAGATTCTCCTGGATCGCACTCAGCCCCTTGGGTTCAGAAAGCTCTCAACTCCAGTCAGATTTTTGGAATGGTGTAATCTTAAAAAAAGTTTTTCAAATTGGTTTTTAAGTTGACTCGATTCCATGGGAGATTATTTTGGCTCAGCAAACCCCTTGCACATGCCAATTAGACTAGAAAACCCCAAAACGTTGCTTTGTAATAATGACCAACTTCTTCAGCTTGGGGTGTGGAGAGGTCTTCCCATACCAAAATGTTTGGGGAACAAAGAATCTCCACCTCAACTTTATGTCACGGTCTTCTCAGCAAAGAAACAGGATAGACATGGTATTATTTGGGGTGGGAGCAGAAGCCACACATGCCGATTTGATTTGGGCAGGCACTTCTCCACAAGTGGAGTCAAAGTTGTTTGGGGGAATGGTACTGCTCAGAACCAATATAGCTTGCAAAATGCTAGTCCAGATTTAGCAGGTGCTTCATGTGAAATGGCATCATGCCTCAGAGGCCTCATTTCTCACAGGGATGGTTGTTTTCAAGTTTGAAAGCAGCACACAAGTCTTTTGTATGCTTATTTAGACTACTTGATCATGGAATGGTGCTGCTCAGGCCAAACTAAGCATATCGTAGGCTCAACTACTGCTTCTGAGCCTGGCTGGACCTCCACCAGCCACATCCTCTAGCAGCCACTGGTTGATCATCATTTACAGCAGCATTGATTTTATCATCATCACCCTGAATTTAGATCTCAGTATAAAGCAGCTTCATAGGCAAGCAAAGCAATGCTGGTCTTTTCTCTATCAATGGAGTACCCAGAGGATGTGCTCAATATAGTAAGGGGTGTGTTCCCACACTCTCAAGTGATATAGGCTATAGCACCTCCTTTGCATATCAAAACTTCAGTCCCTGGCATCTCAGGTGGAGCTGGGAAAGACCCCTGGGTGAAAGAACAACACTAAATTAGATTGGCCATACTGAATAATCCATACTGGTTATTCATACAGGAAACTTCATACATTCAGAGATGCATGGTTTACAATTTGAGCCAAAACTATTAGGTTTCACAGAAATGTTGCAGTCCACAAAGAAACAAAGTTCTCTGCAAATAATCTTAAGTTCACTTCTAAGTTTGCTTAGAGCAATTAAAAGACCATTGCAACCAGCAGAGTCTTCACCCAATGAAATTTCTGCAGGATGAAACAAAGAGCAAGTTTTACATATATTTCAGTGTGTAGAAAATTGTTTGGTAATAAGAATAAGGAAGACATTCCATTCACCCTGGTGACGTGGGTTAATGATCCCACATTTTGTTTAGAACTACATATGCAATGTGGCATGGCGCACTTGCTCAAGTTACCAGGAGCCATCTGCAGTAACATTTGGTAATATTTCTGCTGTTTGGAATGCAAGGGCTAATGGCTAGTCTGGATGGCCACTTGGTTCTTCCCTGCACAATTGTCTATGGTTCCTAAACAGTGGTGTCATTCAAATGATTTAGGAACAGGAACTCACTTTTGATTGGCACTTGTCGGGAACCCGGAACCAGCCACGGAGCCCGTTAGGATCCGGAACGCCCGTTCTGGTCCGTTCTCCCTGAATGACATCACTGTTCCTAAATGGAATAGCAAGGCAGAAATGTGCTTTTCCTTTCAGAGGAAGGAAAGATGTGGAAGATGGGAGAGAATAAATTTTGTAATTTGATTAGCTTTTACCTCATTAAAGGCACAATCCTAATGCACCATTGGGCCGACGCATGTGGCCTGCATCAGCCCAACGCAGTCACAAACATGCCACAAGGCATGTGTACTGTGGAAACGAGTGATGGGCCGACACAAGCAGCAATGTTGGCTTACGGATGCTGGGGGAAGCTGCGGATAAGCCGCACTTGCCAAGTTCAGCCTGTGTGGGGGCTTTTCTGGGCAGGGTGAATGCAGGAGGGAGGAGCCAAACAAAGTGGGGGAGGAGTCTGGATCCAAACTCCTGTCCTTGGGCCATGCAGCCTCAATTCGGGCTGCTGCAGCCCACTCAAGTTTGTGCCTGCAATTTAGCAGGCACAGGTCTGAGCAGCCCTATTGGGCTGCCTGTGGTTTGCTACTAAGCAATCCGGAATAGAGGCACGCTCCAGTATTCGAGGGAGACTGGTTCATGCCCTTCCATGGATACCTAAAACTGCAAATAAGAGAGAATCCTATTTTACCTATGGGGTTCTCCCCTGCTTCCCCAAGCAAGAAGGATTTTTAGCGAACCAAAGTAAGAATAAAGGAGAGGACCTCGATCTGTGGATCATTGAAACCGTGGATACAGGAGCCCACCCGTAACTGGCAACGATATCATGGTATCAGTTACTTCCAGTGGTACTTTGAACAGATGGACCATGTGAAGTGGTACAGTGGGGGACCAACACTGAGCAATGGTGACCTAGAGTAGAACCCTAAAGTAGCTCCCTGTTTTTGAATATGCAGAGGTTGTGTTCTCACTGGTACTGTACCTGAAAAAGAACCTTTCAAGTGGCTGCAGTTGGTAGCACACCTTAATCCAGTGTTCTTCAACCTGTGGGTCCATACCAAGCCTAATTTGAAGGATTGTGGCAATCTTTCAATGACTGTATAAGAGAGGACTTTGAACCAATCCAATAATAGTACAGGTGGATTTTCCCTTCTCCTGACTGCTTGGGTTGGGTGGTGTCTGGATTTTGGAATAATTGCATAAATATATTGAGAAATCCTTCTTCTTGCTCTTTTCACTTTTACCCATTTGGGTGTTTGCTGGCCTCTGACATTTTTCAAAGTGGTGGGCAGATCAGGTTCTGGGCGGGGCTGGGATTGGCGGTAGATCCCCAGTCTCATTTATTGGGGGCGGTGAGGCATGAAAAAGCTATTGTGCCATGAGGGAAAGCATGCAGGCCAAAATTAAATTTAATTGTTGAATAAGGACTCAACACTTTACACAGCGAACATAAATGATTGGTGACGTAGTTGGTGAGCCATATAGCTAATGCACAGGTCTTTAATGAGTTCACATACTTAAAACTTCCCCCAAAAGGGCCAACGGACATTTGTACGTGAGACACCAGATCACCAAATATGCAGAAATGTGTTCTGCATATTTGGAGGTGAAAGCACCAATATACATGCAATAATTTAGACTGCCACACCCAAGTGAGAAGCTACCCTAAATGTGCCTGCCCTTTTGCGTTCAGGTCACTGAACACTAGAGTAAAGGATGTAATGACCAGTGTCTGCTATTAAAATTACATGAAGTTTAAAATAACCATATTTAGTTATGTACAGTTCTTCATTGTCTTACAGCAGCCTTCCTAGTATAACCCTTGGGCCACAATCACAGCACTTCTGATTGGAACAGGGCTGCAAAAGCCCTGTATGAGCTGTATGAGACCATCAAGTTCGATGTACCAATTGTCTGACTTGGCATAAGGAAGTTTAGGAATAAACTCAAACTGTGGTGATTTTTTTTTTGGCGGGGGGGTGGGGGAGGCGGCAAATGCCAATTGTTGTTATATTACTTTGCCACAAGAGGGAGCTGCAGAATTCTTCTCTCACTCTTGGGCCTATAAATCCCTTTCCCCTCCCCCTCCCAACTGCTGCTTTATAGGCAATTACAACGCAAGGCGTTAAGCCATTAATGTAACACAGGTCTGCCCACATATTGTCATTGCACGATCACAGGCCTTATTTTCAAGGGCCTACTCCAGGCAGAACACGGCACGTCATAGAATCCTGAAAGAAAGCCATAGAGAATAAAACAAAAGTGTCTTCTGTTTTTAGTTAAGTGCAAGAGACAGGAAGACTCCCCTACCCACATAGCAGTGGACAACAAACAAATGGGGGAATGATCCAGGCAGATGCACCAAATTGGGGGTAGAGGGTGGGGGTCTTGTCCTTAGGCAGAAGGGACTTCAAAGTCTAACTGTACAGACATAGTGTGCCACAAAACCCTCCGGAGTGGATCCAAAGAGACAAATACTGTAAGAAGGTGAAAAAAGTACACAAGCATTTGCTGTGTATTAACACAGGACTAAATATCTGAAGTATAGGGTCAGGACTAGAGTGTCTTTTGCAGCATGGGCAAGAAACAGAAGCAGCTCCTTGCATTCCCACCCCTTTGCCTGCTGCCTTAACAGTCCTTCCTGCCCTAGTGAACCTGCCAAAGAGCAAACCACTTGAGTTTTTATCTACTTGCACAAACATATGGGTTGTTTACATCTCAAGACTGCATTTAAACAATGAGATTTTAAACACAGTGTGCTTTCTTTGTTTTTCTGGCTGATACAAATTCAATCACTTATATGCAGCTATTTATATATGATAAATAGGTTGTACTCCAGAAAAGGGCCACATCTAGTATTCTTTGTAGGCCGCAATCCTAAAAGTCTGAGGCTTTTGTCACAACAGAAGTTAGCATTTAAGAGAGCACCAGGACCACCCAGTGCCACAAAAACATTAGCGCCTTAATCGCTCATTAGAGGCCATCATCTAGAACACGGTCGTGGCTCATTGAATAAAGCCGTCCCTCTCGAACTTTGTGGAATTGCCTCTCTTTATCATGATCTCCCTCTGCCAGAGAGAGAGAGAGAGAGAGAGAGAGAGAGAGGAGCCATGTGTTGGAGGAGTGAAGAAGCTGTAAAGTAATTTCACAGAGGGATTCTGGTGATGGGCTGCTGAGAAATCAGGAACAGACCAAGACATTTTGGTGCCCAAAGGAGAAAATTTAAAATGACTACCCTGCCCCCTGCTAATTAACATCCAGAAATAGAGCACAATCTTCCAGGAAGTTCTCCTGCAGAAATCTTATTGAAATGAAGTGGCTGTGAGGCTTCAGCACGAAATGTATAATGTGTGTGTGTGTGTTAATTTGGCTACATTAGGACTGCTGTAATATTGTAACCTGTCCTGTTTGGGTTGGGACAACCTGTAAGACCAAATTACCACTTGCCATAAGAAACAACTGTATGTTACGTCTGTTCCTTTGTTGACGGTGGATGATTTAAAATGGTCAACCAATTTGCAATTCCTTATTCTACAACCCAGGGGCCTAACCAATACTTGTGCAGTGTAATTTAACAGACTTAAACAGGTGTTTAAATTCTGTCTCCCAGTCCTCCTTATGACTCAGCTGTTTAGACCATTGGCTCCCAACCCGTGGTCCGTGGAACACAGGTGGTTTGCCTATGACGAGTGGTCACTGCCACACTGAGCAGTGGTCCATGAGGTTTCAGAAAAAAAGATTGCCTTCAATCACTTCCAACATCTTGCCAAACAATTCCTCTAGTATGGACCGCTCAAGTGTCAGCCGTGGGCAGTCCATTTCTCCACCTTCTCTGGTAGTCCATGGCGGAGCACTCTCTCAGGACTGCTTTGCCACGGACCACCAGAGAGAATGGAGAGTGGACCACATGCAGCCAGCAACAAAAGCAGCAACCCACAAATCTTCCTATAAATAATAAATCTCTAATAATCTTCTCCAATTAATACAAATTTACAGGACTCTGGATTCTGGCTCAGTGACTACAGCACATCCCTGGGAACCACTGGTGTAGACCAAAGCCACTTAGCTCCTCTGATTTAGCTGCTCAAGTGACACAGGCAGCCAGCGCAGCCATGATAATACCTTCTACAGAAATAGGTCAATGGTGGCAACCTTAGGGCAGACCAGATAGTAAATAAATGTTTTCAAAATGTGCTGCCAAAGCATGCTGCCAGGCCTCTTGAAAACTGCTTTACTATTTACTATTATGCTGAAGTATTCTTATTTTCTTTATGTGAAAGAAGTACTCCTATTTTCAGACAGGTGAAGAAGCTATCTTTTGAGACTACCAAGAACATCCAGTTGCCAAACCAAGAAGCGTTTATTCCTGGATATCTGCATTGAAGGGGAATGGCAAAATATATGTACAATGTTTTCCCAGAGTCTTTAAGCAGCCCTTTTCCTCCCTGTGGGAATCTGAGTCTATGCCAAAGCAATTTTAAAGTAGCATCTATCTCACCGCATAAAAGAAAAAAAGGTTTTACAGAATGCAGGCTACCAAGGGGATATGCTTGCATATCTATTCCTGGTATGGCCTTGGCCTCCTTCCAGTTTGACTGTCTCCTTGAAAGACCATCAAGGAAATTCCCCAGGAGACAGCATGGTTTCAAAGCAGGATCTAGATACCAGAGATTTAATCTTCTTTACTTCTACCATTGTGACTACTGAAAAGGGCTGGTGTTGCTCTTAATGATTGTTTAGAACCACAAACTGACTCTGACTCTAGCCTGCTGCTCACTAAGTCATCCATTGCTGCAAAGATGTTATTCTATTCTATCCATTCTTGGAAGGTCTAATTCTGCAAACAAACACCAGGCTCAACCTCATGCAATATACTGTGTTTTTTTTACCTCTGCATGCATGGATTTTCTGGGCCAGGGGTCTTTAAACCATAGCCCAGAGGGCAGATTGCAGAGTCGATGAGCCCAATGGCTGCTCCCCTATGAATCTCTGGCCCCCTGACCTTGCTGGCATGGGCTGCACCCTCCAAGCTATGTTCTGGTGGTGTTTGGTAGGTATTGTGAGAGCCAGGAAGCCCATGTGCAGCGTCCCCAGCCCCCGGAAGGCTGAAAATAGTCACTTTCTGGTTTTCCCAAAGACCAGGAAGTGATGTTTTTAGGCCCTCTAACGCAGTGGTCAGGGAACAGGGGTAAATTACCCCAAATGGGGTAAAAATGAAATTCCTGGGGGTAATGGACAGATAGGAGTATGCCCCGCCCCCTTTTCCCTCATCCTTCTTCATGACCAACGTTCTCTCTTCTGACCAATGGGAAGGTCCTCCCATGCTTGATGGATTTCCCTTGCTTCCAATAGGATATTAGAAGCGGCAAGGTACTTGTCCCCCAATAGGCAGCGTTCCCCTCCCTTCCCAGGTGGCAAAGAAGGCCGTGGTTATCGGTCCCACTGCTGGTAGAGGGAGAAGGAAGCAACAGCAGGGAAAATGGCGGCCGTGGCTGCAACTGCGGTGGTGCTGGGTGATGGGGGAGCCGGTGAGGTCAAGCCTATTCCGGGTAGCGAGGCCGGCGCAGACCTGCTCCCGGCTGGCACTCAGGCAGCCGTGGAGTCGGCGGTGCTTGATCCAGGGAGCAGCCCGAACCAGCTCTGGGTGGGGAGGCCGAGGAGCTGCCGCCGTCGCTGCCACCCAGGAGCCCGGCAGGGACGCGAGATGTGCAGGCGTGGGGGAGGCTCTGGTGAGCGACTGAGGTGTGTGTGTGCATGTGCCCGCAGGCGTGCCTGTGTGTGTGTGTTAGGGCACTCCCTGGGTTTGCCTTGTCTTGCTGTCCCAAGGAGTGGGGCGGGCGGGCAAGCGAGCGGGGGGAGGACTGGGGTGCCTGCGCAGGGAGTCAGGGGCACAAAGAGAGGCGGGAGGCAACGAGGCAAAGCGAACAGCAGAAAACAAAATCAGAACTGCTGTTGCTGGCCTCTGTGTGTGTGTGTGTGTGTGTGTGTGTGTGTGAGTGAGTGAGTGAGTGAGTGAGTGAGTGAGTGAGTGAGTGAGTGAGTGAGTGAGTGAGTGAGTGAGTGAGAGAGAACACGCCAGCTAGCCAGCCCCAATCTGAATTCATTATAGAGAGAAATCTTAAATCCAAGCACCTAAACCTGTTGTCAAAAAGGTAAGCTAGTTGTAACCCAGAAGGGTTGAATTCTATTCTCTCAAGGTCTGCAGGTGTACCCAAACTCTTTACAACTTCATATTTACATAGCATTAATTAAGCTCATTAATTAATCAAATAAAAAGCAATGGGTTCCAATATGTAATTTTTTTTTTCTGGCGGGGGGGGGGTAACGTCAAGGGGGTAACGTCGGCGTATCTAAATATATTTTGGGGAAAAGGTAAAAAAGTTCCCTGACCCCTGCTCTAACGTCTTAGCCAGCTCCCTGAGGGTCAGGGAATCCCTCAGAACATGCTTTAGATGTATCACATTGGTCAGAACCTGAATCTACAATTCATTCCGCTTGAGTTGATCAGACCTGACCACAGTGCTCCATGCCCTAGTAGGTTACTGTAACACGCTCTATGTGAGGCTGCCCTAGAAGATGGTTCAGAAGCTGCAATCACTGCAGAATGTGGCAGCCAGGGTGGTTACTGGCGCTAGGCAGTTTGACTCTGTTGGACCACTGCTTCAGTTTCTGGGACCAATTCAAGGTGCAGATTTTGATCTATAAAGCCTTTCATGGTTTGGAGCCAGGATATTTGACGGACAATCTTCACCCAAAAATTACAGCTTGTCATTTTAGGTCACTGGGGGGGGGGGCTTCCTGCAAGTGTTGCCTTTCTCCCAAATTAGGGGGATGGCGGCACGGGGATTAGCCTTCTCAGAAATGGTGCCACAATTATGGAACTCCCTACCAGGGGAACTAAGATCCACCCTCTCCTTCATGGCATTTCGGCAAGGGCTCAAAACATTTCTGTTTCGTCTGGCATTTGCTGATGGGTTGTCTGCTTCCAGGACCTCTGCGGCAGTATCTGGATAGCAAATAGTCTGCCCAACTGTTTTATTTATATTACTGTGATTTCATTTATTGCTTTTATGTATTATACATTTTTAATTTGAGAATTGTGAGCCGCCTTGGGCATCTTTTCCGGCAGAGGAAAGGCTGGATAAAAATCTTTTAAATAAAAAAAGAATAAATAGGCAGGTCCAGATTGTTTATCTGCGGATTTGGGGTCCATGATTTTGACTAACTGTACGTTCCAAACTTGCGCCAGACCGCAACCATTCGAATGCAAATGGAGCACAAGTTGGATCACATCCAGAGGATGTTCTGAGGGCCTAAAATCTGTGCTTCCAGTTTTTGACCCAAAATAGGGAGTGACATTTTAAAGCCCTTAGAAAGCATTCCGAGGGTCATGGATGCTGTGTGTGGCCTCCCCAGCCCAGAGAACACCCTCCGGATGCAACTACAGCACAGCTTGGTTGGGTGCCCTGAGGGTTGGGTGCCCTAACCCATGGATTTTGTTTATATGTGGGCATCCGCAGGGATTCTGGTAATGAAACTCCTGCAGATGCCAAGGCACTACCTATGATATGCTACTGTATAACACCATATCATAGGTGGTTCCTATGAAGGATCTAGAAGCTGTATTTCCAGATCTTCAAAAGCCCCAAACAAAAGAACAAGATCAACATGGGATATTCAAACTGTTTATCTTCCTTTCTAAATGCTTTATTCTTCAAACTTACAGACCACAGAGCAGCAACTACTCTTCCCTATACCAGCTCTTTAGCTTTCATGTAGAGTCAAAATATTACTCTGGTACAAGTCTGACAGTTTCCTCAACAATTAAATTCCAAATTTTGAAAATATGACAGACCTTAGACCAGCCTTGCCCAAATTGTGAGTTACAACCCACTGATAGGTCACGAGCCAATACAAGGCGGGTCACAGTTTGTGCCCTCCCATCTACCCTTGCACCTGGATGGCTCCAAATTCCAGAGGCTCCTTCTAGGTCGCACAGGGCAGGTAACTCACTCTAGTGGCCTCCACAGGCCTCAGAATGGCTTGCAGAAGCTTCCGAAAGGCACTTCCAGTTTTTGGAGGCAACTCCCAGTTTTCAGAAGCAAACCAGAAATGGTTTTCAAGGCTTCTCCAGGCCATTCTGAGGCCCACAGTAGTTGCCAGCCAGTATAACCCAGAAAAGACCTCCATGAAAGTACTAGAAGCATCACAACCCACTGTAGAGGATGAGGTGCGTCACAGCATCAATAAGATTGAGAACCACTGCCTGGAAAGGTTGCATCACCAGAGAGCGTCTGACTGAACCACTTGCTGGCGAGCGATGCTCCCTCCGGGGCGCCCATGGCCGGTGTCACCATGGCGACATCCCGCTTACCGCTGGTGTTGGAGGCGCTTTACAGCACCTTGTGTGACACCAGTATGCTTGTACCGCTTGCACTGAAGGGCTCTGGATTGGGTCCCGAGTAAAACTTGCAGGAAGAATCAGAGTAAGCAATTCTTTCTCCTTCCCCATTCTACACCAGCCATTTCTACCCCTTTCTGGTCAATCTGACATTTAATCAACCTTTTTCGTTCTATATATATCTGCCTCAAATACTAGGTTTCTCAAAACTCCCACTCATCTTCAAATTCTCTTAGTTAAATGAATTTAAGCAGATAATCTTTGACCTCCCGGCTAAACAGGAGCCAGAAATGAATACAATAAACTCAGCCACACAGACCCATATGATACTACCACCACTCATACAATTTCCCCAAAATGAATAATAATTACAGTCCAGCCCCATTGGCCACTACGTGGCTAGTTCATTCTAGCAGTATGTGAGCTGGATATTCCTTGTTCTGTGCCATCAACCAAGAAATCCACCCTTGCTCCTCCGTGAAGACCTCCCAATCCCCCCATGCCAATTAAAAATAGTCCCACAAGGAGCACTCACCATTCTCAGAGGAGCTGGGTGCAAATGACGCCTCTGATGTTACAGAAGGAGTGACATTCCAGGTCTGGCTGTCATCAGAAGCACCTTGTGCTGAGCAAAACTTGGCTGAAAAATAAAAAGTGAGAATATGAGCAATGTGATTCTAGCTGAAACTAATACAGCTACTTCTGATGGTGGCACTCCTGAAAACTAATAAACTTAAAGTGATTCAATGAAGATTCATGAAAACAATAAAGGTAGCTTTTGAAAGACGCCCACAAAAATCTGCAAATAATTCTTGGTTTGCCCATACTTAATATGATAGCCATCCAAAGCCTAAAACAAAGAGGAAGAAAAGGTTTTCCACTGAAAACCAGAAGTTACCTGTATTCAGCTCCGGACTTCATTTTGAAGCTCACATAGGCCGCAGGCAGACACACACAGCCTCAGCAGGCTTCAGAAAGCTTGGGGACCAGGCCAGAGCCTGGTTTAGAGAGTGGGAAGGGTCAAGTGTGGCACTGGGTCAGGTGAGGCCTCTAGTGACCGCATATCCCTCGAAGGCCAGAAGTGACATCATTAGGCAGATGATGGCCAGAAATAAGCACTTTGTTCTCACCTAGAAGTTTATTAGCTGCAAATGACAGAAGAGAAAACATGCCAATTTTTTCCATTATTTGCTCCAGTCACATCAGGAGAATGTTCTGAGGCCTAGGGAGGCCACATGCAGCCTTCCCAGATCTCAAAATGCCTCTGGAAGGCCAAAAATCAGAAGTGACATTTTTGGCCTTCTGGAGGTATTCTGACAGCCTGGGAGGCTACGCAAGGCCTCCTTGGCCCTCAGAACACCCTCCAGAGACAACCAGAGCAAAGTTTTGGTTGTGTTCGGAGGGTCTGAAGATTTCATTATCCATAGATTTCAGCATCAGTGAGATTCCAGGAACGGGAACCCTGCAGATGCTGAGGCATGACCTGTACAGCAATATCTTTTCTTTCATCCACTTGACTTTAATTGGTTTGCTCTTTCAGCCAGTTTCAATTTAACTGCATTTTAAATATCGTCCATGTGCTTTCAGTTTCATCTAGCCTTCCACAACAACCAGCTACATTATTATGTTTATTTAGGTTTCTCTTGCATTTGCAAGTGTTATACAGTTATGTTTTTCATCAGTCAAAATAAATTTACAAGCTAAACACAGTAACAGCATGCTTGACATTCATCTTTTTTACTTTCATCCATGCTCTGGTCCCTAACTAAACAAAAGTGCAAGGTATTGCTGTATATGTTTATGACTAGATAACTTTAGCATACACATGTGAAGGGGTCATTAGAGATCAATACATACCACTATGGAACCTTTGCATTGCCTCATGCTATCTTAAGCCCAATGCTTTTTCTTGAAACTTGAAAACCGTCAAGTGTTGCTGAGCAATTAAACCAGAAATCACACAATGTACCAGCAAGCATGAACCAGCCTTTGGTGTGAAACCAACAGTCCTTACAGCACCAAGCTCTCTTTTTGTTTTGCTTTTTGGCCACAAAACCTTTCTCCAGTAAGGATGATTTTCTAGGTACATGCATTCAGGTAGTTAGCAATCAGTAAAGATCCTGTGTATACAGGTTTCCCCATTTAATGAATATAACACTATTGTCACTCTCCAGAAAATTACTGCATTATCAAATGCACCAAGAAGATATCCCTGCCCCATCCCTGCCTGAGTTCTGTATATGTGAAAACATATCAATGGTTTCTGTCATACTGGCCAAAGTTTCCATGTGAAAGAAGGTGAGCTAATAACAGTATAGAGATAAGACGATGGCCAGAGGATAGAGATGATGACAAAGTGGCAGGATTTTCCATTCAAAAAACAGAAGTTAAACATTCTTGGGCAGGTGTCACTGCTATGTTGTGTTGGAGGAGGAGGAGGTGCTGTTAACAGATTGGGTTGATGGAGAAAGACGATGTTAATCACCACAGGTGGAAGATGGAGGGGAGATCCTGATGCGCAAATATTGTACTTGAATCTCTTCAAAAAATAAGAAAGAATACATGTGTACTGATGCTGGACAGCTGATAAAGGGGGCAAAGACAGCTGCTGAGCTCATTCAACACACAACCAGGAATGATGGCTGGTGGGGGGGGCAGTGTATTTGCCTCATTTCAACATAGAACCTAAACACAAAACTATGAACTCCTTTCCCCATCTCTGCCTTAGCAAACAATAAAGCAAACAGGTACCTTGCTGATTTAGCTGGTACCTTCAATGCTTCCAAAAAAAAGTAGTACTTCTTTTAGCAAGCGCCAAACCTGGATTAAGTTTTACTCTAAAGGCCCAATCCCATCCTCGATATACCCCTGTGGATCTCCATGTATACTGGCCCATGCAGAAGCCCACCTACTGATGGAGGCACCACATTGACACCAGCACAATATCAGAAGAACGCCATACAAATGCAATTTGGATGTAATGGACACCAGTACAACTCCATCAGCATAAGCTAAAACAGGGAGGAGCCTGGTGCATAACATGGGAGAGACGAGCAGTCAAGAAACACTATTTCATAACCACCTTCTAACAGTCGATACAACCCCTTTCACAATGACAGGCAAATACTATACTATGCCAAGAACAGAACTGGCACAGGTAGGAATAACGCCATAAGGAGCAATGAGGAAGGGAAAAACAGAAAGTTACCTGTCCTGACACCCCGTGACCTGCCCACTTTCCTTCCAGAGCACAGGATACAGATTATGTTGGCAGCCAGTCACAGTACTTAAGCCCCTGCCAGGGAGACTACATTTCACATTATCAGATGAGCAGAATGGGACTATGCAGCTCTGGGCTCTCAAAGAAGAACTTTGGTGATGGGAACCGTGGTGAAAGAGCAATAGGTGCACATGTGCACAAATGACCGTTCGGCCGTCCTAATATGTACGGGAAGAAAAACTATTTGCCTTCTCGGATTTTTAATTGCAGGTATTATGCCCAAGGAGGTCTCCATACACAACGCTCAACTGGATCTTCTACCTCACTACTCAAACAGGGGAAGCAACACAATGCACCTCACAGAGGTAAGCAAAGTGGGGGAATTCCATGCCCTAATGCAGTCCTACTCGGACTTTGGGAACATTGTAAGTATTTTTGGGGGAGGGGAGAGGAGGGGGCAGCAACATGAGTGGGACAATTGTGCTGCTACCGGGGAGGAGATTTTAAGCTTACCTAAGCTTAAGAAAAAAAACACATCTGGTTTTCATTGCAAAACCGGAAGTGGATTTTTTCTTAGCAGTTTGGAGCTACAGGGAGGGCTGCAGAGGGTGTCGCAGGCTCCCTGGACCCTGAAGAAAGCCATAGCGACTCCCAGGAAAACTTAAAAATACCTTCCCTCCCTGGGAACGATCATGTTGCTGCCAATTTTTAGGCTACTCCCCTTAACGGGGAATGGCCCTTTTCCTGTTCCCCTGGTGGGTTGCAACCCACCAGTTTGGGAGCCATTGTCCTAATGTATTGATGCTTCATTTCTGATTTATCACTCTACCTTCTGCCACCTCAGGATGATCATGTGACTTTGCAGATATACAGACATATCCTGCTGTTGCAAAAAGCTGGGATGGTTAGGCAACATAGTTGATATCAGGAGCTCCAACCATTGCTATTTCTGGCCAAACCCTTGTCTGAATCCTATTTTTCAGGACTGCACTATTGCCATAGACCAGCCTTTTGGTGTGCCACGAACGGTCTGTAGGTGTGCCGTGGGAATTTGGGGAGGGTCATTTATTAGTAACAAATCGGGGGGGTGAGCCCTCCCTAACAGCAGCATAGTGTGCCTTGTCACTGAAGGTGTGCATTGGAAATTTTAATGCCTTGTCAGTGTACCATGAGCTGAAACATGTTGAAAATCGCTGCCATAGACTGTTGAACAGTTATTCTTTTACAGAGTTCCATTGCAGCCCTCCCTAGAGAGGGAAAAGTAATGTTCTTAGGCACCACTCTCTTCAAACACCGAATATGCATCTCAAGCCAGAAAACAAGTGTAACTGATACTATTGTCAAATCTTGTTACTCTCTCTGTGTTTTACCTTGCTCCGCACAGACAACTGTCCCACAGGTTAAGATACCATGCAGATCTGAAGGGATGCCTGAAATGATCACAGCAGATCACACAGATCACAGCATGCCTGAAATGACTGGCGTGAGCCTAGCTGCTACTTGTTGAGATTGCTGACCTACACATTCTAGTCAGGTCCCTGTTATTTTGTAAACTCCCTGGCAGACAGTGAACCAACTGGTACAGCCAGACTTCACTGGCACCTACTTAGTTGTTTGTTGGATAACTTGCAGTTTCTCCACAGCCCTGCTGGGAGGAGATAGTTGGAAACTCCACCCATGTGTTTCTCTCTGACATGCTGCTCTGCTGTTCAATAAAACCTTTGTCTAGAACAGTGATGGCAAGCCTTTTGGGCTTGGTGTGTCAAAACTTTGGAAAATGCTTAACTTGGCTCTGTTGGTGTGTCAACCTTCCCCCCGCCAACAAAAGAGAAATTCTTTATATTCATTTATTTAAACAAAAAATACAGTCCAATCATTTGTGGTGCTATGTATTATTATAAACATCAAATAATTACAATAAAAATGAACAACTCAGTTTTTGTCAGGTGTTGGTGTGTCATCCCAAACATTATGGCGTGTGTCATATGGCAAACGTTATGGCATGTGTGTCATAGGTTCGCCATCACTGGTCTATAATAACCAGTAAAGCACACTAGGTTTCTAAATAAGTACACCTTTCATTTCTTTCCAAATGACAATAGTAGTGGTACATTGCCACATCTCTTCTGGAAACTCATTCTAGAACTTGAGGGCTACTCAAAAAAAGCTCTGCTTGTCTATACCACTGACCTGGTCTTTCTGGATAATGGGATGGCCTGATCATTTCATAAAGCTGTTTTATAAAGCCAGAAAATATGACTTCTCAGAGAGATGCAGGATTTCTAGGCTGCTACAGCCAGCAGAAATGGAGGTTTTTCTTGAAGCAGTCCCTATTCTTGCCAACATTTTGCATGTGTGTTACCAATTTTGGGAATACAAAAGCAAAACAAAGGACTGTTTAAATGTCACTTATAAAAATGTAAGAACCATTTGATAAATGGAAGTAACTGTTCATGAGAACTGGACCCAAGTAATTCACTTCCCTCCTCAGTGATGCACTTTCCTCAGGGGTTTAAAAAGCAGGCCACAGGTCTTACATATGTGCAAGGGGGGAACATATCGGAATTGGTAGTGACAAACTCAAAAGTATGCATAGGAGGATACTCTGTAATGCCATTTCTCTTGCAGGATTTAATCCACATTTAAATGGAAGAGAAAATTTAAAAATAAAACTTTTTGTTTTGTTTTTCATTATTCAATTTGTTTCCCCATAAAGTTTATGGAGCAGCAACAATTAAATGAGTCCAAGTTACAAAGAAAAACCAATACAGGGGAACAACTTTATCAGATACTAAGGAACTATTATCCCTGAATGGGATATGGGGGGGGGAGGGGGAGCCTCATTAGTGTTTAATGAAAATACAGGGAATTAAACATCTAATAGCACAGAACTACCCATAATTAGCTTGTACCCCAAATCCCCAAAACTATCACTCTTTAGTGCAGGTTCAAAAATAAAACAGAGTTCCCGGAAAGGAACAAGGCAGGCAACCCAGGCAAACATCTCATAGGAGGTCTAGCACCACGGTACTTTAATTCCACAGAAGTATATTAGCCTTGCTGTACCTTGCTTCTGATTTTTACAGCATGGTGGGGAGAGGCAGAAGCAAAACTGCAGTACCTATTAGCTGGCACACTTTTTATAAGGCCACTGTGCCCCTGCTGAGCTGCAACGACAGCCCCAAAGGTGCAATGCGTAATTAATGAAGAGAGCATGCTTGATACATATTGATTCAAAGTGAACTGCATCAGCCTGGGATTCCATCTCTGGTGACACAGAACTTAAAAGGCAGAAGCTTGAGGCAGTGACTCTAAGACTGAACAGAATGAACCATTCTGCTATGTAAGCACGACTTGGTAAAATTGGGGCGGGGGGCACTCATACTGCATGATTCAATCTTGAGATACACAAAGCAATGAAGTGTGCCTAAGCATGTGCAAAGTATTTTCCTGTCTCATCACTAGCTTTTCCACAATAGTTGCCAGTTTTCTGGGACTAGAGACAATAGCTTCCAGGGCGAAAGACTGGCTTGAGCCCCTGCACCACTCATTTTAGAAATCTGGTTTCTATAGAATGAGGTCAGGCAATAAATTCTGAAATGCAGGAGTTCTTCATAACTCCTCATAACCAGTCTACAGAGACATGCTTCACAAGAACAAAAAGCCCCCAACTTCTAACAATCAAGCATCAACAATTCCAGCTCCAATTCGCCCCTCTGTTAGCAATTCAACCAGGTTTTTTCCCCTTCACCATGGTTGCACACACACCAAATTTCAGTTTTAAATATGTTAAAAATGTAGAATATATTCATTTTCTACCCAAACCTCAACCAAAAATTCACCAATTGCCTACCCTAAACAAAGCAAGCAAAAAATCAGTTTTCTACTATCCTTCACCTTTTCATACCAGCCATCAGGGGTATAGTCCTAGCCAATCACTTTGTATGTTTCTTCCTGCTGGGAGGAGAGGGCACACAATCCATCACTATGCGTCTTCCTGCAAGGAGCACCCAGCACCTATTACATGCATCACAAGGCGCTGGAGCTGAGCCATAGGGATTGCGGACACTGAAGGGAAAATGGGCCTCAGCTCTGCTACAGTCAGTGACAGGGGAATGGCCAACCAGCTGGACAATCTTTTACCACTGGCACCTCTCCTGCATACCTTGTGCTGCAGACCCACTCAGGCGCATAGAGGCTGCCATTTCCCCTTGGCTCATCTCTGTGTATCCACATGATACTGAAGTACAAAGCAAGCAAAAGCTGTCACTGCCACTGCCTCACCTTTGTGCACTTTGCAAAATACCAAGGGGCCAGCTTTTCCAGACTCCTCCATCAGAGAGAATGAGAATGGCACAAGGGTCCATTCTGATTGATACCATCATTTTCCATAAAAGCATTTAAAAATTGCACAGTGCCAAGGCTTAGACAAAAAATTGTAGAAGACAAAGAGAAAATAGCTTGATCAGAGTTTGCATCAGAATGCTACTTCTTACGTTGCTTAGGGTGCAATCCTATCCAATTTTATAGCACCAGAGTAAGGGCAAAGCAGCTTTAAGGTAAGGAAACAAGCATTTCCTTACTTTGAGAAGGCCACCGTGACTACTAGGAGGGCAGGAGGTTAGTTGAGAGGGTTAAAGCCTCTGTTTGCCCGAAGATAAGATCCGAAGGTCGCCAGTTCGACAACACCAGAAGTCTCCATGAGCGACAGACCTTGAGAAATGCGACTGATAAGACTCCAGCTGCTTGTGAGAGAGGAGTTGTGCTGGGCCAGCTGTTTCTTTGGTGGGAGCAGAGAAGCCATTTATCAGCCAGCAGGAAGGCAAGCCTGTGGCCAGAAAGAAAGACTAAACCATGAAAGTTCCATCTGTATGTTGTTGTAGTTCTTGATAGAACTTCTTTGTAATTTGTAAAAAAAACCCTTGCAGGTTTAGAGATAAAGCCTGCCTATGTAAACCGCCTTGAATTAAGGCCAGAGGAGCAATCTAATGGCCAAAGAAAGGCGGTATATAAATACTTGCATTATTATTTTTATTATTACTACCCCTCTGCAGAATGCAGAACAGGCTCCATTGGCACAGCTATGTCAGTGCTAGAAAGTTGGTTAGGATTGTGCCCCAAGCATCTGTGTGCGGGCGGGCATGCACGCACGCGCACACACACACAAAGATGGGTACCAACTTTGTAAACATATTTAAAAGATTGGTAGCTGGGTGGCAGAAGAAAAGGCTATATTAGAAAAGATCTTAAAGATGGGGCAAGAAATAAACAAAATAGTTCAGGTGTTATGTAATTCACAGATTATATAAACGCAGCATTTGAGGTTTGCTGTGGAATTGTACCTTCATTTTAAAAAAATACATTTTGGCTTTTATGAATCCAAACAGATTCAAACGTGTATTGGGCAATTGCTGGTGAAATCTAAAGCCGAGGTAACATATACATGTTCATCACTTGCCATCTATTTTCAAGCTAAGATGATTTACATGTGTGAAACAGCCACCACAAACACGAGCTTTCACTACACCTTGAACCATCTCAAGCACAGTTTACTCAAAGGAGATGGTTCATGCATTTCACACCTTCAGGTGAGACATAAAAAGACCAGCTTTGAACAGCTTGTATAACTTAGCATTCCTTGTTGAAAAAATTTGATTTTTATTTTTTTAGTGCAAATACGCCTGCCCAGGATAAAATGGGCAAGAGGAAAGATAGTCTTATACATATAGATTTGTTTGTGCATGTCCACTTTTGTGTATGAATGCCAGCAGATGGCACTACGTATATGGTTTATAACCAAGGGGAGCCTGGACTACAGCTTGGTACGAAGTTGCCATCTGGCCTTGATGCAACTCACTGAATCCCATACCACAAAGACAAGCAGGTACCTTCCCCATCTTAGAGCCTGCCACTGGTGGTTCCCAAACAGGTCTGTGGAATTAATTCAAAAATCCCAAAAGATGCTCTGCCGTCCACAAGGCCACACAGGAGTAAATGACTTATTTTACTTGCTTTTCGCCACTGTGGCTTGTTCTTGAGAAGATATTTACGCACAATCATCTGGAGAAATGGAAGTGTGAAACAAGTAGCACACGTGAACAGCTAGCAGCAATTTGCACTACTGTGGCAGCACATTTATGGACTCCCAAATCATAGGAATTGCTGCCAGCTACATCAGGGTACATACATTCCAGTTCACGCTTCCTTGGCTCCAGTCCCAGCAACTGCAAACCATGGCTGCTTCTGGAGAGAAATAAGTTAATTGTGTGAACTGGCATTTACACTGGAATGCAAGTTCAGTCAGTCCTCTTTATATGCAAACTCGCAACCTGCGAGGGGCAGAATTTGCTACTTATCTGCACCTGTCCTCACTATCCACTATGCAGAGACCTTTCAAAGGCTGCAGGGACCTATGGCCAGTGCTGATCCCTTTAATATGGCCAGCAGAAGCATCCATTGGACATGTTTAAGGGATCCACGTTGGTCACAGGTGCCATCCTGAAGGTTCCTGCAGCCTGTGGAAGGTCTCTGAATCATTTGGAGATCTTTCGACACTTCCTACGGCACTCTGCTGGCTTCCTGAGGGTCTCTGCTGGATTATTCCAATGGCATGGACTTGCACAAAAACACCATTGATCCCATATGATCAATGGTTTGTTATCTGTGAATTTGCTATCCAAGAGGATTTCCCCGAACCTAACCCTAGCCGATAATGAGGACTGTAAATGTAGGGGCATCTAGTGTAGCATGATGAATGAGTGATCAGAGTAGAGTCTTCCTGTGAACCATGATGGAAGGGATTTGATCCAAATTCTAAAACTTCAAAAATTTACATTCAGAGAACTACATCTGACTCAAATTTTGAATTTTCTAACCCAAGTCGTCAACAGCGTAGAATGACAAGCATTAAGCATGCAAAGGCAAAACAAAAACAGACACTTCTGTCAACATTAGTATCTTCAAATACGAACATAAACATCCTAGGACACAATCCACTGACAAGCTCTCCTGTGCAAACCTCACTGAAAAAAATGTGAATTGCACAAGGAGCCTTGTTCTTGCAGAGCTCCTGTTCATTTCAACGAAGCGTGTGCCCACAATCTTCATGTGTGGCATGAACAAACGTATTTTCATTGATCTTTGAAATACCTGAAAGGGTTCTGCTGAGAAAATGCATCCATGTCTATGAGAAGATTGTTAAGGGAGAAGCAATTAGAGATTCCCGCGCTTCCCCTCCCCCACCACCACTGCATTTCCCTTCATTGAATGTCTATCTGGGTACCTGGAGCTTCATTAAGAGCCTTTTTAGGTTAGAAAAAAAAATCAATATTAACTGGGTTGAGTTTATGCTTTTATGATGTAATGGACTAGTTCCTGTCAGGAAGGAAGCAAAAGTCCCTTACTCTGGTTGAATATTTGAAAGCCCGTAGGAAGAAACCAAAAATCCCGCTCCTAACTAATGAACCCTCAAGTATCTCATTGGAAATAAAAGCTGATGATCCAGACTCCATCTGCCTTCATGCTCCATGGTGTCAGTAGCTCCAGATTTTCAGAGACTAATTTAACAATAATGCACATTCCCAAAACAGATTTGCAGAAGTGTTATTGATACTGCAGCTTAACACTCCTTACTGCAGCCGTTCTTCTGAATTATTGGCTATCGAGAAGAAATGCAGCTGCACTTGTAAACCTTTTTCGCACATAAAAATGATATCATGGCCTCCCATTCTGCAGGGCTGTAGTTAAAGGCTCTGTCAACATTGCCATTATAAATTACATCCCTTTTTGAACACATTTATGAACTAGAAAAATGCACACCGTTTCTCAGCGAGAATGGCTTGTAGGCCTCATCGGTTCCTAAATACCCGTTTGAATGTGTGCTGTTAGCTAGCTTTTAGCACCGATATGTGCAATCTTAAAGCCAATTTGAATGTTGCAGGGCAGTCCCAGTCAGAACTCGGCACACTTCAGGCCTAGAACCTGTTCTTGAATACAAGAGTTTACACCTCGAAACAAATAAGTGGCAATAAAAATGAGTGCCTTTAATCAAGGGCAATGTGCAGTCTCCTCCACACTAAGGTAACCACCACCATCCTCTATGCATCTGAGTTTAGAGGAAAGGGCTGCTAAATCAGGATCCAACCACCACACATGACTGGCTTCTAAGAAACAAAGTACCAACTCCCACTGTTAGCGTTGCTCCCTCAGAGAAAACATCTGTTTGTGGACAAGCCCTCACCTGTCTCTGGGGGATTAGGGAAATGTGATACACTCTTCAAGCCGACTTTGGAGTAAGTACCAGATAGGGAACTGTGAGATTTAGACATGAACAGGGAATTATTTTGTTTTTAAGTTGGCCTGAATTGCAGGCTGGTGGATTTTGCTAAGATGCACACCTGGGCGCTACAATTGCTCAAGCTATTTTCCATGCCCATTTACTTTATTTTCTTCCTCGCAATTCTTCACCCCCTTTATTTTTGCTTACTTTCCTTTTCTTTTGGGTTGTAATAAACTGGTTATGTTTTGAAGCCTGCTTAGTCCATGTTCATTGGTAATTGAACAGGTTGCGGCTTCTCTAGGAATGTTTTGGTTCACTACTGGTGATACGGTTTTAACACAGAAATCGTAGTTTCTATGCTATTCTGGGAAGGAAACTCATTCTCAGACAGCACCACACCCACTTGATTTCCCCAGTGCAGGATGGTAGCAATGGTTACCTACCATATTCCCCCCCTTTAAGCCTATGGCCCAGTAAATTATTCAAGCGCAGAACAGAAAGGTGTGTGCCGAGCAATAACCACAAAACACTATTCTCCTTGGTCAGCCTATAGCATCTCTAAGGAACCCTAAGGTGGTTTGTCAAGCCTAACTCAAAAATGTATTGAGAAAACAATCTGATTGATACCACTACTAAACATGAAGATTTCACTGGGAGACTTTCTCGTCTTTTTACTAGTTCAGCCCCATCTCTGGACCCCAAACTTAATTTCAGTAGCTGCCAAGGGCTGAATCAAGAGGCCTAGGATAAACCTGAAGAAGGCCTTGGCATGAAAATTTCAAAATAAAAGACACCCGCAAAATTCTGGCACAGCACTAATTATGGCTTTGTATATGCAGAAGATGACGTCGGGCAACATAGCTGATGACAGACATAAAGTCAAATTGCATTATCCAATGAAAGTCCCTTCTGGCTTGGAATTCAGCAATATAGATAAAAATGACGTCTTAGAGCTAATTTTGTTCATTAAGATACTCTAGTTTGCTAATCAAACAAAGTGAAAAGCAAATTAACGGGCTACTAAAATGCCACAGGCTTTAATAGCATTGTCGCTGTGATAATCCCTATGAAAGAGATGGGAAGCAAAACAGATGACGCGATGTCTCTTTATTGGGAGACCGATCCTCTCTAAAGCAGCATTTAACAAAGGACTGGCATCTCATCAACTGATTCAATTACACTTTATATTTAAATTTTGGTAATGAGGAAAAAAAATTCACCAGCAAGTGTACATGCTGTTTCCACATCGACAACTCTGAAGCCAAATTTACTCACAGTTTTTAAAATATGGCCTTTGAACCTAACTAGGGTAGGCATGAGTTCAGGCCTAAAGGTCAGGAAAGAAACTGAGTGGCTTCTTCCTCCAGCCTTCCAGATTCTTGCTTAAGGTAATTGTCCAGAGACACCACGTCTTTTTGTCCACTTCTCCACTCCTGTAGAACATAAAAGGAGTCCTACTGGATCAGTCCAAAGGTCTAGCTAGACCAGCATGTGGCTTCTTGAAGATGCCTCCAAGAAGTCAATGAGCAGGAGACAAGGGGAAAGTTGCCTCCTGCTGCTTCTTGGTATTGGTATTGTCTCTGAACCTAGAGGCATAGTATAGCCTGGAGTCATATGTCCAAACCCATTTCTTCCAGAATCTGCTTGTATGAGATGACTCCTTCACCCACCCATTAGCCTTTCCTGACAAATAGACAGTCCTAACCCCTCATCTTGCATCTATGCCAGCTTCAACTATATGTGCTTATTTTGTTCCTTCCCAAGTTGGACTCGGGGTGCAATCCTAACCAACTTTCCAGCACTGGGATAAGGCACCAGAGCAATGTATCTCTGAGGTAAGGGAACAAACATTCCCTTAAGAAGCTTCTGTGACTGCCCCCCCCAACTGCAAGATACAGCACATGCCCATTGGAACAGCTCTGTTTATGCTGAAAAGTTGGTTAGGATTGCACCCTCACAGCCCAAACCATGCATTGGAATGGGCAGGCCAGCTGCATCCTAAGCACTTTAGGAAGAGGCAGCAGCTCAGCACAAGGCAAGGGGATATGCCCTGGACAGCCCTATGGGGTTGCTTGGTTCTGTGCCAGCAAAATAGCAAGCACAAGTCCATGCAGCCAGGAGCAGCCTAAATCGAGGCCACCCAGCCTGGGGACGGGGGTTAGGATACGGCTCAACAGCCGTGCCCCGTCTCCTCCCTCTCTCTACTCATGGTGTCGCCCCATTACGCCACCCATCCGCCTCCAGCACACGCTCGGCATGGCCCTGCGTCGGCAAAACAAAGCCGGCGCACGGCTGGTGCAGTTGATGGGTGCAGCAGCGTACACGCACCAGCAGTGCTTCTTGCACTGGCCCAGCAACCTACTCCGCGACACAGGAGCACCTTACAGCACATTTGCAACAGCGCTGGTCCGGCACAAGAGCGCGATGCCAGCAGAACGCCAGGTTAGGATTGCGCCCTCAGTGGGTCAATGAGTGAAAACAGAAGCCAATGGAGTAAAGTAAGAGATTGAAGATAATGCGGGGTGGGTGGGTGGGTTGTTTCTGCTTAAACATCACCACACACCTAACTTCTTCCTAGTCCACAGCGCAGACATCACTAATTTGTCCAGACCTTATTTTAATGCGTAGTATGATAATTTACTAATAAGAGTACAGACGGGGGAAACCAAGTAGTTTTCCTAAATCAAATTCATAGACTGCAAACATAGGTTTAAGAGCATGAGTGCAATGTCTGCTAAAGCCTTCCAAAGTTAGAGGCAGTGAGCAAAGTTTCTACTGGGTAAGGCTTCAGCCAATTCAGAATGTTGTCACCCCACCACCACACACACACCCCATATCAAACATTTCCTGTAAACAAACAACAATAGGATGAGAAAGGCAGTATATAATACTGTAATAAGTTAAATACATACATAAATTGTGGTGACGACTCCTGGCTTTTCCCTTTTTTGGAACTTTCTAACCCCACAAAACCTTCTGAGATACCTTGGCATTCTAAAAGGGCCAATGTATCATATTCCTAGATAGATAGATCAACTATATTCCTGTTTGTTTGAGCATCTTCTTCCCTCACTGTCGAGGACAAAAAGCAGGAGTCAGCTCAATGGACCATGAAGCCCATTTGATGCCCAGGAGAGGGAAATTCAGAAACTTGGGCAACTCTCAAATGACCAATTCCCTAGGTAAAGGTAAAGGTTTCCGCACGACCGAAGGGTCTAGTCGTGACCGACTGTAGGGGGCGGTGCTCATCTCCGTTTCAAAGCCTGTAGAGCCAGCGTTTTGTCCGAGGACAAGCTTCCGTGGTCATGTGGCCGGGATGACTGTACACCGTAGCGCACGGAACGCTGTTACCTTCCCACCGAAGTGGTCCCTATTGATCTACTTGCATTTAGGTGCTTTCGAACTGCTAGGTTGGCAGTTCCCTAGGTAAAGCAGTGCTAAACACACACTGGCTATATAAAGGGGGGTGCACACACACGGATGCAAGCACACCTTTCTTGAACAGTGCCCAATTTCATCATTGGGAATAGTGGCATTACTAGGGGGTGCAAGGGCTGAGGATCGTGTTGGACAACACCATCTGCGGGGGGGACGCCAAAATGACTTCCCCAGTTAAATCTGCTTCCCCAGTTAAATCTGCTTCTATAAGCTCAGTAAGAGCTTAGAAAGGCACGAGAGGAATTTGGTAGGCAAGACAGGCAGGGGAAGGGTGACATTGGCCAGAAAAGTATCTGGAATTCCAGTCTACCATGCTTTCCAACGCAGAGCACAGTCCTATCTGCTGGGTAGACCTGGCATCCTGATTGGAGATAGCTTCCTTTTCAGCAGCAAGGCTAACTCTACCCATCTGGGAATGGTGGAGTGAGGCTCCCCTCCACCCATAGGCATGGCAGCTGTACCCATGGCCGAGGTTCCCCCACCATTAGCCGGAGCAGAGGAGGCTCCACAGTCCATGTTTACCCTGCTTCCCAATGAGGAGCCCAGGTCTACCTACCCAGTAGCCCTGGTCTCCATCATCTCAGCCTCTATCTTCGTTCTCTGTGAGGCCACTGAGATCCCAGGAAATTTCCTGCTCCTATCCTTTGGCACCTAGGGTGACTTTTTGACACCAGACCCAGGCATGCTCTACCCCCTGCACTCCCTTCTCAGAGGCCCTCGAATTAGTGCCCAGGGGGGTGACATCATGGGTTAATGTACTGAGCAATACCAACCCCAGTGATACCACCTATTGGAAGTAGCTGCTTCTTCACAGAAGGCACACCTGCTCAACATGCTGTGTGGGGGAATGTAGAGAACAAAACTCTGGAACACCAGGAGCACATTATTTTAGAAAACGTACCCCAGTAAACCACATCAGGCATTCTGTTTCAGCTTGCTTTTTAACTTATGTGCCACCCACTCATTTCTTTCCTCTCCTTTTGTTCATCGAGCAGCATCTGGTTTCATGCCTCACATTTTTCTCCCCATTATATAAATATTCTTAATTATTGGCCTTTTAATAAATGTTCTGTATTTTTACTGTATTTTTACTGCCTGGCCTAAGGGAGAGTGCGGGTGTTCCATTCCTCTCAAACCATCACAGTCTGCTCTCTACAGAGAGGATCGCCATCTAGATATTGGGACTTCGCCAAGGCAGACTCTTTTTTTCTGGATTTCCCAGCACCTCGTAGTGGCAGCAAAAGCTATTGTTTTCCCCAGTCTAATCGCAGTTCACCATGTAAGAGAATGGAGAAGGGGCCATCACTAAATTAGATATAATGCCCGTTTTGCCCTCCAACTTCCATTTCAAATAACCTCATTCCATTTCATACTGTGCTCATTTTTCTGGTTTCAGGAACCTTTTTTGCTTAAGAAAAATGCAACTTGGCACCCACATTCTGAAGTGGTACAGCATCACATCAGAATTCGATCACCTCACTCCATTCCATTGCATGAGTATAAACAGGCTCTAGATGACACACTTTCTTCCCCATATTATGTTACTCCTAACCAGGTAAACAGGCCCCTCAAGATACACAGGACACAATCTTAAACTGGAGGAGTTGTTGTTCAGTCACTAAGTAGTGTCCAACTCTTTGTGACCCCATGGACCACAGCACACCAAACCTCCCTGTCCTCCACCAGCTTCCAGAGTTCGTTCAATTTCACGTTCATTGCTTCGGTGACACTATCTAACCATCTCATCCTCTGCCGTCCCCTTCTCCTTTTGCCTTCAATCTTTCCCAGCATGACGGTCTTTTCTAAAGAGTCCTCTCTTCTCAGGAGGTGGCCAAAGTATTTGAGTTTCAGTATTTGTCCTTCCAGGAAGCAATCAGGCTTGACTCCCTGTAGGATTGACCGATTTGATCTCCTTGCAGTCCAGGGGACTCTCAAGAGTCTTCTCCAATACCATAATTCAAAAGCATATATTCTTATCTATCAATAACAGCTGCTATTTGTGTGTGTGGGGGGGGGAGGCAAACAACCCAGACATAGCTCAAACATAACATCATTTGGCCTTAATTGTGAAGCAATTTGAATTGCTGAAAGCAAGCTTTAGAATTTCATAGAACAGTGTTCCTCAAACTATGGGTTGGGACCCACTTAGCTGAGCTCAAGTGGGTTGTGGGACTTTGGGAACAGGCATTTTGGAATCTGCAGACCTTATTCTTGCTATATTCTTTTTTGAGTGTTAATTGTTTTCAAGTGAGTTTTTTTTTTAAAAAAAAATTTAGTTCAGTGCTGCTACGTAATATTTTGTCCTAATCCTGCTTTCTGTCAGAGATGTTTTATGTTTGTGCAATTGCTACAGTCAAAGAATGCCAATTTGTACTCCAAGAGTATCATTTTATTATGTCACAATGATGTCACTTCCTGCTTGATGATGTCACTTCCAGCGGGTCCCAAGTGCCATTATAAGAAGTGGGCCCCAGTCTAAAAAATTTGAGAACCATTGTCATAAAATACTCCTCATGCGTAGGTATTCAAAGCAAAAAAGACATATTTAAATATAGAAAGAAGAGGTATTGCATATCTAGCTTGGTAATATATTTTGACTGGACCTAGGCCCTTTCATGGATCACTGCCTTGTCGTGGCGAAGGGGCTTGAG